>CAKAOH010019672.1:0-40719 GCA_916701665.1 Sebastiscus tertius | reverse complement strand
CACAGCACAAAGACATCAGAAACAAAAAAAGAAAAAATACAATTTAAAAGAAATTATATATATATATATATATATATATGTATAATTTATTTTAAATTATATATATATTATTATATTTTATAATTATATATATATATATATATATATACACATACATTTTTTTATAATGTTTTTTGTAATTAACTTTATTGTTTTTCCAAAAGAAGTTACATCACACAGAACAAAGACATCAGAAACAAAAAAGAAAACAGTTATAACAATAAAACTAATAAGACCACAGGACAAAAACAAATGAAATTAAAATAAAATTACAAAAAAATTACATATATATATATATTAATTTTATTTTAATTTTATTTTTTGTGGCATTAAATCTTCAATGTAAATCAGTGCATGGTTGCACGTTCACTCACTTCCCACCTGAAACCTGAAATAACACAAAACATAGGAACTTGGTGTTGTAGCACTGCAACATCTCTCTCTCTCTCTATATATATATATATCTATATATATCTATATATAGATATATAGATATATATATATATCTATATACCTACTGACGCACGCGCCTACGTGCTTGTGATTGAGCAGGACAGAAAGATTATTATTTTATTCATATCATAAATCATCTTAATTAATGTAGGAAACACTCAAGGCTAAATGTGCACTCCCATGTTCAGTAATTTGACCACTTAAAATGTTATAGCTGTTATAAAACCTAGCCTTATTGGTGTGGATGTTACATGGAGACTCAAACAGACTATAATAGTTTTAGCATTTAGGCATATTAGATCACATGAAATAGTATATATATTCTCATATCTGTTATGTAAAGAAAGCATAATTAAATGCACAGCTTAAAAGAAATTCTGAGTCTCCTGTGAACTACAAAATTTAAATGTTAAACCGTTAAAATGTTTTCCTTTCACTACACAGGGAAGACATACAACAGGCAGAGGGCCTATTTGAAGCCAATACATCAAACCTTGAGGTAACACATACAACCTGAACCTGAGTAAAACCACTGCTTACCACACACTGCATTATGGGTAATGATTGAATAACCTGTATTGTTTAGGCATAAAAACAACAACCTGTAGAAAAAAAACCCTCCAAAAATACTATTTTAACAGAGATGCAGCCCCCCTCAACATGTTTATTGCAAATATAAGTCCTCATTTCCCGCCAATCTGTTACAAAAAGTTCCAAAAGTCTATTTTGAAGAGGATTTTTAAAAATCGTTTGACTGTTAAACCCTTAAAATAATACATAAAGGTATTTTTCCCCCCAAATTTACACACTGATTATTGCTTATCCAGTCAGGAATATCTAATGATAGAAATACTTGAAGGGCCTCATATCAGTTGATATTGTGCTTTAGTGGCTGGGCATCTGGGTAATCCAGTCTTGGTTGTGGAACAACACATAGGGAGTACTGGTGTTGATGGCAACCTTCCAGCCAACATGGCCACCATACAATGTGGCATTAAAGTCAACCACTGGAGTGACTGTCAATCGTCTCATATCCAGAATCCAGCTCTGAACTAGACAATCTATTTGCTGTCCATCTCATCACCATCTAATACAACTCGAACATGAAGGCATCGTTGTCTTCTTCTTCTTCCTCCTCAACCTGTAAATCAACAGTTGACATTTATAACATGTGGAATTGAGCAACATGATTTGCAAAATTAAATACAAAAGCACAAAAAATACGCTGTAGTGTTTCGAACCTCACAACGGTCCGAATCGTTCTCTTCTTCATCACTGCTGCTGTACTCAATGTCTTCATCTTCTGAATCCTGCATGACAAACAATAAATGTGGACTGAAAATAGAGCTGAGTGCAGCATATAGAATATTTCTATGAATTATATCCAGTGGGCAACTCCATGGCATGAAAAGTGAAGCCAATGTAGAAGTGCCTTTAACTTGCATTATTTCTAACAGCCAGCAGGGGACGACTCCTCTGGTTACAAAAAGAAGTCAGATTGTATAGAAGTCTATGAGAAAACGACCCTACTTCTGTCAATCACAAGATAGCCACGCCCTAAAGCATCCAGTTTTATGGTCTATTTGACTCTAAATGGGACCCTAATTTACTAAATGAACATCATGCTGTATTGACGAAGACTTGAAACTAGCAATTGAGACAATAAACTCATGTTAACAATGTTTACTGAGGTAATAAATCAAGTGAGAGTTTGGGTCATTTTCTCATAGACTTCAATACAATCAGACTTCTTTTTGCAACCAGAGGAGTCACATTTTTGCATTGGCTTCACTTTTCAGACCCAGAGTTTCCCACTGCATTCACATGAACACTGCATGAAAGTTAATTATAATCTTTTTGGTCGCTTGAAAACGTTTTATTCAGCGTTTGGTTGTACTTAGCTCCACCCTCTCTTGTTACTTTTGGTTACAAAAAAACAAGATGGTGATGGCCAAACGCCGAACTGGAGGCTTCAAAACGGCAGTTCCCAAACCAATGGGTGACGTCACGGTGACTACGTCCACTTCTTATGCACAGTCTATGATTATATCATATTATTCCATCTGGACATAAATTACATATTTAACCCAAAACTATGACTTTCCTGACTTCGTACCATTGACTATATACTATCAGCATAAATCTAGTGAATTCATGTACGAGTGATAAGCAAATCTCATGAATAATCTCAGATAGAGTACATTTACTTTAAACTTCACTATAAGACAGCCTGCACTATCAGAGAGCTTTGCATTGGTCACATCATGAAAGGGTGGTAAAGAAGAGTACATTACTTCATGTGTGTTGTATCAACACTTCAACACTTACTGATGGTCTGTAGACGGCATCACATGAGTCTTCAATGTCAGGACTTTCAGTGTCATCGTTAACAAGGTATTCCTTTTTCTGCAAAGATAAGCATGTTATCAATCTTAGAAAAAACATTAAAGAAATGCGTATAGAGAAAGGAATAATTGGGTACTTGAGCTTGTGTAAGTGCTTACACTAGGGTTACGTCTCTGATAAGCTTCCCGCTCTGCTGCCGGCAATGTCTGAAGAATGTATAAAGTGACACATTTTAAAAGGACCTTCCAGTTTAAAGTAAAAAAAGAACTGCCAAGAATTAAAAAAAAAACATGAGGAGGAGAGGATTATTATACCTTTAACCACTTCTGCAGCTCAATCCCGTATTTTCTTAAGCCTGCACGTGCTTCCTCTTGGTACCGTTCCTTCTCCTTATTGGAGAGGCTGTGCCACATGTGACTGGCCTTTCCGAGGCGCTCCCTTGAGTTTGGGAATTTCTTCTTAAGAAGTACCATCTGATTTTTTACAAAATATTGATTACCAGATCTGTGAGTAGAGAAAAATTCAGTCACAAGTTTGTCTGCAGGTAGACAACCGAGGGTTGGATTCGTTCCACGTTTTAATTAATTCTAGGTGTCTTAAAAAGGTACGAATGTTGAATGACTCACTGAGATGGCTTCTTGGGCTCACCAGAAAGTGTGTTTTCTTCTATTCTTCTCCTGCTCTGCATATTAATGATAACATTTATGTTAACAAAAGGAGATCAATCCGATGTCGTTTTATGAAGTTAAGAGAACACAACAAGCTATCCCCACTGAGTACAAGCTGTCCTTTGTATGAGGCATAGTGAAAGAGAGAAACACCTTAAACCTGCAGTACGCAGAATGGTTTTGGCATCATTGGGCAAAAGTTACATAATAACCTTTCAGCATATTGTGATTCAGGTGTTCTGAGAGAAAACTAGACTTCTGCACCTCATCATGGCTCTGTTTTCAGACTCTAAAAAAATCCAGCCCGTGACAGCACATCTACAAGTACTGAAAATGTGTTCTTTGGACAAACTACCAGATTTGTGCAGGAATCATGAAATAACTTCTCACCTTAAGCGCTCGAAATCTTTTCATGTTTTTTTTATTTAGGATCTGCTGCTGCTTCTCCTTATTAAAAGCCTGAGGAGCATAAAGACACTCATCACACAACATCTGACATCATCAGCTCAATGCTGCAACTGTAGTCTTTGTATCTACTTACCTTTAGATGTGTCCTCAGCTTGACCAGGTACTGTCTCTTCAACTGAAAGAAATGAGTATTTCATTCAGATTCAACAGATTTCTTACTGCAACCAAAAATGCTAATCTATTGTAGCACTGTGCAAACAGTTTGTGTTTTCTTACCTCTTTGCAGAGTGTGTTGTACTCGTCCTTCTTTGTCTCAGTCAAATCTTGCCAATATTGAGAACTCACATTCGTGGGCATACGTAGCTCTTGGCAGAATATGTGAAAGCCACTTCTAAAGATACACACACACACACACACACACACACACACACACACACACACACACACACACACACACACACACACACAGAAACCTGCACTGAGTCAAACGTTCAGTCCTTCATTGTTCAAATAAACTGACTGCAGGAAGTGAAGCTGTTTTTTCTGACTGGTTAAAGTCTAAAGAAGCAACATCACAGTCTTACTAGTAGAAGTCTACTACAGAAGTATTACCAGTAAAATGTACTTAAAGTACCCAAAGTAAAAGTACTCTTTTATGCAGAATGCCCCCCTTTCAGAGGCTCCAAGTTATTTTCTTGTAAAACAAGATCAGAAATGTGAATTCTCCAGGACCTCAGCAGCTCTCCTGAATGTTTTGTTGCAGGAAAAGTTGCATATCATCACATAATGCCGGCGGGTTCACACAACACGAGAATCAAGCTGATTTTGAGCATGATTCCCCCCTACTGACTAAACATTATCTTTCCAGATATTCCTGTGGTGTGAGGTATGTTCAGAGTGTTTTTTTATATCCCCGATCGGCTCAGAAGTCCACCCTGGCCGCTCCGATTTCAAATCATAAATATTAAACATGTTCAGTATTTCAGAAATGAGACAGCATTTTATCACTTCCTGTTCCCTTGTCTAGAAGCCAACGGGTTCGTAGTTAGATGGCTGAAATAAGGCCTGTGGTTAACACAAGCTGCTCTTATAAAGTGACTAATAACTGTAAGTATGAACGTCTGTCCTGTCTTCAACACACTGATGCACCTTTTATTGTAATCTGTCTGTTTTGGATGTTTGTTTCTTTCCAGTATTCCTTATACATTTCTGTACATATTTGTACCTTGAGATGATAACTTAATGTTTTGTTTGATATATTTAAATCCATTAATGCAACTAGAACCATCACGATTTCAACCTCTGACTTGATATGAAGACCCTCTGAGGTTTAAAGGTATGTAGGCCAATGTCAGAATAGCTTTAATAAAGATGCATAAAAACCTCGGGAGTGTTTGAGAGAGAACAGCTGGTGTTTGTGTGTTTTTTTTACCTGATTCAGCGACCTGCGAGATGTCGACTCCCTGCTCAGCAGCCATGAAGCCCAGAATAGAAAACACCACGAAACCAGCAAAGAAACTGGTTCCGCTGTTTATTAGAGCCAAGACGAAGGCGTCTCTGCAGGAGAGGAGACAGATGAGGAGGAGAATGAGTCCACTTTTATAAAAACAAGATACGTCGCTGCAACAACACCCTGCAGAGCAGCTCATACAGTACGTTCTGTTTTTGTCCCGAACTAAAGAACTGCTGGGATTTTGTTTCTGGAGCCGAGTCAAAAATTCTAGGAATGGATTTGCAAGAGGAGAGGCAGCGGCCACACGCATGTGTCCCGACACGGTACATTTATATGCTTAAAAAGTTACAAACAGTCCCTTTAACTATTAAAGGATTGATTGAAGGGTTGTTGTGATGGTTCGGTAACACATTATGTCAATGAGGGTTCTCACAAGTGTAGAGAGACAAACGTGTGTGTGTGTGTGTGTGTGTGTGTGTGTGTGTGAGAGTGTGTGCGTGCGTGTGTGTGTGTGTGAGTGTGTGTGTGTGTGAGTGTGTGTCGTACTTGTAGCAGTCGTTGTTGAAGCGGTTGTAGCTGCCCAGAGCCGTCAGCGCTCCCAGCCCGATGGCATACGAGAAGAAGATCTGCGTGCCGGCGTCGATCCACACCTGAACAGAGGGCAGAGGTCAAAGGTCACAGGTGTGTAGGAGTGTGTGTGTGTGTGTGTGTGTGTGTGTGTGATGCGTTCACTGCTCAGCTCAGCATCTGGACATCTCACTGCTTAACTCTTCATATGTTTAAAACTTCTGCTTTACAGGTATAGTGTGAACTGACCTGAGCCTCCCCGAGTTTGGACCAATCAGGTTTGATGTAGTACATGATGCCGTCGTAGGCTCCAGGAAGTGTGACTCCTCTGACCAGCAGGATGATGAGGACCACGTAGGGGAATGTCGCCGTGAAGTACACAATCTGAAACACGCATTACCATAAAACACATGAGATGCTGATGTTGCCGATTTAATCAGAATGAAATTGATTACGTTATCTTATCCCTCTGACCTGTGACCAGCGGGTAAAACATGAACCATACATTACAATAAAGCTTTATTGTCCATCAGGGTGAACAACAACAATAAAAAACAGATAGCAGTTAGTACAAAACGGACACATAGACAGTTTATGTTACACAATAAAACAGTTCATGTCAGCGTCTGTGGCTCAGATCTGCTCAGTCACTGAGTTCCTCTACTGCAGTAAAAGTACTGATATATACTGATAGGAGGACATATTCACATCCTCTACTGCAGAAAAAGTACTGATATACTGATAGTACGACATATTCACATCCTCTACTGCAGTAAAAGTACTAGTACCACACAGTAAAAATACTCTATAAAAGGATTAAAGCCTTCTCCAGTGAATTTTAGCATTTCTAAACAATACAATAAATCTTTATGGTCACCAATCCTAGAGACTTTATTCTTATATCTATAGTTTAGGGGGCCGTACCAGGCAGGAAGGTGAAAGGTTAAAACACTCTCAACAATAGTTTAGTGCTCAAATTGTAAGATCTGCTGACTGACACCGAGGCCACTAAGTTTCCTCAGGAGATAAAGTCGCTGTGAGCATCTCTTGAAAACATACTCTGTATTTTCAACATGTTGGCCGTGTGAAGTAAAAAGTGGCGTAACGATGTTCCTCTAACGGTGAGAATCAGGTAAAGAAAACAACCACAAAGAGAAAACAAACATGAACCTGATCTGAGGAAACAAAAAGGAGATGAGACCTGCTGAGCGTCGGGTCCCAGGTGGAGTCAAGTTTCAGTCAAATCACAGCGGAGGACATTTTTCTACAAGAATCCAACACACACTCAAGTTAACACACACACACACACACACACACCTCACTATGACACACTGAGGTCTTTGAGTTCAATGTGGTAAAAATCATTTCACTTAAACTTCCCTCAAATAGTTCAGAATTTACAGAAAAATAATAAAATTCAATCATTAACCCATTTGTGCCCAAAGACTATATGTAGTCTGAAAAAGGAAAAATGCCACATTTGTTTGGTATAAAGTCTTGAAATTTGGTACGGCCATACTTTGGACCAGTATCTAAAAGTACAACTTTGACATTTTTAGATAGATAACACTAGAAAGCTTAAGGAATCCATAACACGATAACGCATTAACGCAACCTGTGATTTTTATGTCATCAAGGAGGTTAAATAACGCTCCAAACTTGCGCAAAATTTTGGCGAGGAAAAACTGTCATGGCCATTTTCAAAGGGGTCCCTTGACCTCTGACCTCAAGATATGTGAATGAAAATGGGTTCTATGGGTACCAACGAGTCTCCCCTTTACAGACATGCCCACTTTATGATAATCACATGCAGTTTGGGGCAAGTCATAGTCAAGTCAGCACACTGACACACTGACAGCTGTTGTTGCCTGTTGGGCTGCAGTTTGCCATGTTATGATTTGAGTATATTTTGTTATTCTAAATGCAGTACCTGTGAGGGTTTCTGGACAATGTGTGTCATTGTTTTGTGTTGTTAATTGATTTACAATAATAAATATAGACATACATTTGCATAAAGCAGCATGTTTGTCCACTCCCATGTTGACAAGAGTATGAAATACTTGACAAATCTCCCTTTCAGGTACATTTTGAATAGATAAAAAATGTGTGATTAATTTGCGATTAAATATTTTAATTGATTGACAGCCCTAGTTTCAATCTTGAATTTCCCATGTAACGCACTCTGTAACTGTAGTAGTAGTGTTTTATTTCTGGTTTTACTAATAGTGTTTAAATGCAACTTTAATCAGTTACATGAATAGTAGACATAAGAGATAAGTCATTATAAATCATGACTTTATTGTGTGTAAATAAAGCAGTGTGGAGTTAGGAGGTGTTCAGCTGACAGTGAATTGGGTTCAAGCAGCTCTATGAATGGACTCTCTCTCTCTCTCTCTCTCTCTCTCTCTCTCTCTCTCTCTTTCTCTCTCAGTGTGTCTCAGCCTCTCTCGCTCCGCTCTGATGCGACGCTCAGCTTTCAGCCTCCTGCTGACGACCAACAACAGAAACTGTTTCTGTTGGTAGTGAGAGCCGTGAGAACGCTGTTTGGTTTCTACTGAGACCAGAAACACACACACACTCTGTATGTCTTAGTGAAACCGGAGTCAAACTGATCAGTATCCTATAAATATATATATATATAATACTTTCTACTTAAGATAGTGGAAGGTACAGAGTTGATCCTGATTTCAAGTTATTTATTTATTGTCATGTGCACATTAATTACAGAGAAGCAGTCGTTGGTAATGAAGATCTTAGATCTCAGGCTCCCTCCATCATCGCTCATTAAATCAACCCCGTCTCCTACAAAATGACGTTTAAGCAGCTGAACTGTAGGATTTTAGAAATGTTGTTGTGTACTTCCTACTCCTACTGTACGAGTGGATCGTTTGCGATGTAAAGCCAAAGCTCACGATTTATGTGCTCACACTGTACGGGTAATATAGAAAAGCCTCTGGGCCGTTGTACGGGTCACAATGCTAACAAGGCATCTGTGACTTCTTGTCTGCTGAAACGTCTAAAAAAGAGGCGGCGGCGGCTGTGGACTCACAGGTGGCGAGGAAGACGTGGACAGTATGGTTTGTCCAGAGAGAATTGGAGGTAAGCTAGCTACGTTTTATTAACTATATCTATTGTTCATTGTTAGCTACGCTCGGATTACTGTAAAATGAGGAGAAAAAAGGCACCGACGTTGGGGAATCGGCTCGCTGTAGACGGCTGACCAAAGTTTCTGACGACATCCAAATGTGTTTTTGATAAAAATTGCAAATACTTTTAAATACATATATTTACATTTGTTTAAAACAACAAATATTTCTGTGTGCATCAGAAATATATTTGCGAACCTTATTTTTTGTGGATTTTTTTTACATTTATATACAATGATAACTATTTCTGTGTGCATATTTTTGTAGAGAGTCATTTATATATAAATCACAAAATACATTTGTGAATTCTTCTGTGTGCATTCATTAATATTAAGACATGAGGACTAATGACAAAAGCACATTTTTTTATGCTAAATGCAGTCCCTGTGAGGGTTTCTGGACAATATTTGTCATTGTTTTGTGTTGTTAATTGATTTACAATAATAACTATATATATACATTTGCATAAAGCAGCATATTTGCCCACTCCCATGTTGATAAGAGTATTAAATACTTGACAAATCTCCCTTTAAGGTACATTTAACAGATAAAAAATGTCAGTGATTTGTGTATTTTATTGGATTTATAAATAAACTACAAGGTCAAAGTGCTCGTTCACCGTATCATCCAATAATAAAAAAAAAAAAATCTCATTTACTGT
This sequence comes from Sebastiscus tertius, assembly GCA_916701665.1. NCBI lineage: Eukaryota > Metazoa > Chordata > Actinopteri > Perciformes > Sebastidae > Sebastiscus > Sebastiscus tertius. The sequence continues at coordinate 30,978 of CAKAOH010019672.1, read as the reverse complement.
GTCTCTCGTGACATCCGGGTACACACACAGTACAGGAGTACACGTACAGTACAGTACATGTGTATTCTCTCTGTATGACTCTCAGTCACGTCCCACTGCAGTCAAGCTGCCCTCCCACAGGACAACCAATCACAATCTGCCACCTCACAGCTCCCCCCAACACACTGTCCCCTCTCTACCCCACCCCGTCGTAGTCATGGCAACGCTTAGGCCCGCCATGTGACAGCAGTGTGTACGAGTCTCATCATCACGAGCCAATGAAACACACAGTGAGTCACAGCTATACAGCCTCTTCTATACACCCTGTCTGAAGGCTTTAAAGGAACAGTCCCACATTTATTTAGATAGAGGATGCTGCTAGTTTAGCTCCATCAATGGAGATGAAAACACACCCCTCAGAATAATCCAGATAACAACAGAAACCGGGACAAACCAACGGCCGAGGTATCGTTTGGTTTACGTCTGCTCTCTTATTGACGTGATGAAGCTGTGTGGAAGCTGATCAATCAGCTGTCAGGTGACCTCTGACCTTCAGCGGTGTTATGTAATTAACTGTAGTGACCCCCCAGCTGTTAGCTCGCTTCACTAGCTGACAGTCAGTACAACACTGGCAGCAGGATGTCTAATAATAGTCATATAAAACTGTTTTGAATGGATTCTTTCATGCCAACGTGACCCAAAGTGCTTCACAGAAACAAGATTAAAAACAATGTGAAGCAGAAAACAAAATAAACAGTAAAGTATTTGTTATTTAATTTAAGATTAAGATATGTTTTTATTTAATTGTATTTATTAAAACTGCCTAAATTAAAACACACTTAAAAAAAATAAATAAATAAATGACTCGATAAATAAATAAATACGTCATTAAAAGTAGCAAAAATAATATTACAAATAAATGTAGCCATTGATTAATTGATAAAATGTGACATAAGTTGATGATGACACACGTTGAGTGACAGGCCCCTCATTTGCATAATGAGGCAGAAATGCATAAAGAATTATTTTTTTAAATCATGCAGAAATCGTGCAGAAATAGATAAATATATTAAAAAAATACATAAATAAATACACACATTTAAAAATAAATATAACAAAAAATAAATACAAAAATAAATACATTTAAATACATAAATAGATAAAATGTAAAAATTAAACAGAAGAGTAAATAAAAACGCAACATTAAAAAAGATATATCAATTTATGTCACATTTGAGCGATTAATTAATGGCTACATTTATTTTATTATTTATCTATTTATTTTATTAATTTTGATACATTTAATGACATATTTATTTATGTTTATTTATTTATTTATTTATTTACCAAGACATTTATTTATTTATTCATTTATTTTTTATATTGGCAGGTTCCGTCCTCTATAAATGTCCCCACAAGGTCACAATTTAGTTTTGGGTTCAGGCTTAACACCACTTCTGGAGGTGGTCTGCCCAAATCAAAACAAAACAACTATGTTTGAAAAGGCAAATATAAACCTAATCTTTCCTCTAGTATTTTATGAGAGCTGATCCGACATTGTGGGGACTCATCTCCTATTAGGTCCCATAAGATGATCATTTATTTAAGGGTTAACATTATTTTATTAACCCTTTAACAGATTCCCCCATTTCGGAGGCAAAATGAAAAGTTTTATTTTTGATTATTAGACCATTGTGATGAATTTGGACATAAAACTTTCCAAGATTTATTTCTAGACACCATATCTTAAAGGCTTTAATTGTATATTCGACCATGCATTGTGCTTGGATTATTATTAATGGGCACAACACCAGATCTATCTGAATCACTGGAACCAGGCTACGAGTGAGCTAAAGGGTTTTCATGTTGTACAGTAATGAGTGGAAACTAAAAAGCTTCCTGGAACAGCATCAAAAAAAATACTGTATTACATCCATTCAACATGGTCAGCACAAGATGAAGAGTGTTACCTTCCCAGTGGATTTGACTCCCTTCCAGACGCAGAAGTAAACCATCACCCAGACGGCCATCAGACACAACATGAGCTCCCAGTTAAACTCTCCGGTGTCACCCAGACCGGAAGAGATGTTCAGCACTTTGTTCCTGCACAGAGAGAGAGAGAGAGAGGACGACGTTAACATCAAACCAACATCAGCGTCAGCGAGCAGATCTGAGGTTTCATCAGAGGAGTGTCACGATACCAAAATTCTGACTTTGATACGATACACTGCCTTAATATCTCGATAACGATACGATACCACGGAAAAAACTAAAACATCGGGAAAAGTAATGGAATAAAAGATGACAGAACATGTAACGTGAAATTATTTTGTATTAATTAAAAATGTTTAAATGTAATAATTCATCCATTAAAAAAAATGAAATGGTATGCAGTAATCTCCCTATACTTACGTTTATGGGATTTCTTCTTGGTTCATTTTATATTTGCATTTATTTTTGATAATGCACACTTATTTACATTTCATCCGTATCCTTATTTCTATTTTTCTTATAAGTTATCTATGTTTAAATATATTTTTATCCTAAAATGGAACAACTGATCAATAAAGTATTTCTGATTCTGATGTCACTTATCAAACAGTGTTTAAATACACAATACTAGTTAGTAGATACATTCACTATTGGTTTAGGTCTGAACATGAAACATATAGAGCATCACCAGATTTATTCTTTAAAATCAGGACCTACGAGTCAGAAACTAATCTGAAGACTAAACGTTTTTTGCATTTCTACCACATCTGTGAATATGAAGCAGCTACAAAGCAGGAGGTCTGAGGAGTAGTTTCTGCACAGGACAGTGACGTGTTCCTCTTGGCAGCAGAGACCTTTTACAGGCGCCCAGGAGTTAAACTTGGACGCAGGTTGCTGCTGCAGGTAAAGTCCCTAAAAACGTTCCTGGTGGAAAGGTTTCTTGCAGTCCACAAACATATGGACTCTGTTGATGTTTTGGTTGCTGTGAGGAACTCAGCAAGTTGACAAACACGCCACCATGTTTCAGACGGGATCAAGAGATTTACACCAGGAAGAAGGTTAATCTGCTGCGGCAATAAAACATAATCTGCAAAAACGATAACAACTCAAGTGTAACACAGACAGACGTCACGTGTTCAGTCTGCAGTTTGAAAAGAAGAAAATAGAAGCTGTGATGATGCTGCAGCTACTGATCGTCATTTTCCATTTTTCAATAGGAGGATAAAACCGTTTTAGACATATTTATGGGAACAGTGCCGGAGCTTTTTCCATCAGCTGATTTATCACTGAGAGCCGGTGCTGCCAGTTTGTTTTTTCCTCTTTCCACACAGCGTTAGTTATCAACCATCAGTTGATGCTTCACAACATTCAACATCTGGGAGGACCAGTGTGCTGTTTGACTTTAATCAGAGTGGAAGCTAGTTAGCCTAGCCTGCTGATGTTAGCAGGGATTTCCACTCAACGTTACTTTCCGTTCATGTTATTTCAGACCCGGCTGAGTCGTCGGCAGCTCTCCCACACGTGAGATTTACTAAGAACATCTCATCAAGAGACAAAACAGGTCTGTTACAGCTTCATTGCTGCTGTTACATTAATAGTTATTGCTTGGTTTTCTGCAACTACAGTCACTTTCAAAATAAAAAATAAAAAATAAACCTCTATGGAATTTTAACCATTAGAGTATGTAATACATATAAATAGGTTCTGAACTGGGTTTAACAAACAATGCAATCTGGTTACGTCTAACTATTAACCACACCCCCATTCTGTTTGAAAAAGAACGTTAACCAAAAAACAGGAAGTAAAACTGTCTGGAGGGGGGTTTTAAAGGTCCCATATCATGCTCATTTTCAGGTTCATACTTGTATTTTGTGTTTCTACTAGAACATGTTTACATGCTGTAATGTTAAAAAAAACTTTATTTTTCTCAAACGGTCTGCCTGAATATACCTGTATTCACCCTCTGTCTGAAACGCTCCGTTTTAGCGCATTTCAATGGAATTGCAACAGAATTGTGTTGCTAGGCAACAGTTTGGGTCCATGTTTACTTCCCGTCAGCTGATGTTATTTACATACACTGCAACAGGAAATAAACTGGGACACATTTAGAATGTTTAAGTTTAAAACCGCGTAATGGTCTAAATATTGTATATTTGTGACATCACAAATGAACAGAAATCCTAACGGCTTGTTTCAAACGCACAATTTCTGAATACGGGCTGTGTGTATTTCTCCGTATATTGAGCGCTTTGATAGTTTAACAGTATTTATATAGCACTTAAACCTGCTTTATAATGTAAAAGACCTGGAAATCTCACTTTTTGCAATATGGGACCTTTAAAGCAGAATGTGTGAAATCTGCACCTGAAAAACAGGCAGAAAAGCTTCAGTAAATCTGGCCCTCGTCTTCCTTTCATGGGTACAGCTTATAGGCGAACTTATAGCTACTAATACTCAAATATTAAGAAAATGAACCAAACCTGAACCCACAAAGCAATTCCAACCCGGCCATCATGACCTGAATATCCCAAAATGATCTGGACTCATCAAACCAATGGATTCAATCCAGCCCAACATCACCTGTCTGACCTAACCAACCACAACCCAACATCCCTCAACACAACCCAATGACCCGCCCCACTGACCAGAACCCCAACCAGAGCAGAACTCACTCCCAGAACTCGATGATGGGCGACCGTGCGTTAGCCAGCTCGGCGCAGGTCATGTTGCCGATGTAGGTGACGTTGGTGGCGTTGGTGCAGTCCTGGTGACGAAAAATCTCGATGCAGTTGGCCGTGTTCCATTCGTTGTCACAGGTGGACCACGGGAGGGTGGAGTTAAAGGACTTGATCAGGTAGTAGAAGCCCCAGGCCAACACCATGATGTAGTAGGTGTTGCAGAAAAACACAATCACCATGGAGGCATAACCCAGACCTGAGGAAGAGGAGGAGGAAGAGCACAACATGAAGCTAACTAACCAGGCAACACAAGCAACTTTAAAGTAGTTTTTAAGTATTTTATTCTTGTATATTTGAATTCATCACATGTGAAACAGCATTTTCGTGTGCCCATATGTCCAAGTGTAATGTTAATTTGTCACATATTTACTCCCGTCGTTTGGTTTTGTGTAAACTACATTCAGACCGATTTATTAATCAACTATGAGAGATTATTACACATAAAACAGAAAACAGGAGCGAGGTCGAGCTGGTCCACTTTCTTTGAACCAGGTCAAAGCTGTAAAATGTAGATTTATTGGTTTATGAGCAGCGGTAACGTCCAATCAGAGCTCAGCTCTCTGATCTAACCTGAACTCGTGAACACGTAGAGCTCCTGTGAGGTGAAACAGACGAGCGTTATCAGCACCCGCGTAATGACTGATGATAAAGTTTGTCCTTGAAGGACCGCACACGGAGTCAGCTGATTCTGAAGAGTTTATGAGTGAAAACAACATTTCATTCAGATGTATGTCCAACAACACAACACGCCTGCCCTACATGACAACTATATTACAACTACTAAAGCTCCTCTTTCAGTGGACAAACAACAACATCGCGTGTTACAGTCTGATTAAATCACTTTAATTTATCACACTGTACATATCTGATCTATAGTGTATACATTGTATTTATAGCATTCCTCCAGCTATTTATTTTCTATATAATGTCTTATTTATTATTATTTATATTATGACTAGACAGATGTTCATACATACATTACTCTGCACTTTACTGCTTTTTGCACTTCTGGTTAGATGCTAAACTGCATTTCGTTGTTTGAATCCTAGTTTGTCAGACATTTTTCAGACATTTTTCACAGTTTGTGACGACAACCGGACGTAGGAGTTAGGACGTAGATCCTAAATAACTGATATTTCAAAGCCATGGTTGGGGCCATAGATAAGTTAGAATCTATGGCCCCGACCATGACTCTGAAATATCAGTAAGTTAGAATCTATGGTCCAACCATGACTCTGAAATATCAGTAAGTTAGACTCTATGGCCCCGACCATGACTTGATAAATCTGTGGCGCTGTCCGTGGTGCTGAAGCAGCACATAGATTTGTATTTGTGACCTTTTTCTTCACAAATATCTGTGGATATTCCTGCTCTCCAGGTAAACCAGAGGATCTTTCCTCTAGCAGCGCCACCCTCAGGACAAACTTTACACATTTAGCTCCACTACACTGATAAATCATGGGGATGTTGACTGTTGGTGTTGTTCCCTCTTAACTCTGTCACTTTGGAGCTCCGTCAACACAACCTGAAGTTTAAAGGTCAAAGTAAGGTCTGTGTAGTAAACTGAGCTAATGGTGCGGCCATTAAGAGTCATGTGGTCGCCTGTAAAGATCACACATCTGATAAACTCTGTCTAAAGCTAACAAAGACACAAAGGAATCAGCCGACAGTGTGTGTGTGTGTGTGTGTGTTGCTGGTAGTTTTCCAGCCGTGTCTGCCGGCACGTACAGCAGCAGGATCACAGATTATCACCTCCAGATAAACCTCCATAGAAAGCTGAATGTGCGTTTGCAGACTGACGTGTCCACCCAAACTCACCCAAACCTGCTTACTGCATGGATTTTGTGCCCGTTGCCACGGCAACGTGACCTCAAATGGGGATGTCGAGGGTTTTGGTGCAAAGGAGAGTCACTGCTGTTTTATTATTTATATATATATATATATATATATATATATATATATATATTAATATATATATTAAAAAAAAATCTGTCTTAATTAGGGCTGTCAAAGCGATAATAACACGCTAATGCAAATTCATTTTAACGCCACTTATTTCTTTAATGCATTAACGCAACTTGCGATTTTTAGGTTGCAGCGGGCTCAGTTTTAAAGCTAGTAGTGACAACAGGAGGAAAATCTCAACGCTGATGGGCTTTTCTCGACACAGCATCACGCAAATTTCACGCTCGAGTTGAAATATTTCAACTCCCACGAATACGCTTTTGTGTCGCCCGGCATGAATTTGCACCTCTTTGCATTGACTTTGTATATAATCACGCCACTTGAAAAATTTGCATCGCTCTTGGTCTGAACAGAAGAGAGGTCTGCTCGGCTAGAAGTCATCACGTTATATTGTAGATAAAATGTTGTGCTGTAGTGGGTGAAGTCAAAGACTCTGTGTGGAAGTTTTTTTCTCTGATGTAATTAAAGCTGTCACAGACACAAAGTCAGAGTTGTGGCGTACTGCACCTTTAAATAGCGGAGCGATGTTCCAGACGTTGATGCTGCCGGCCTTCATGAACTGACCCAGAGCGATCTCCAGGAAGAAGATCGGTATTCCTCCGACGAACACGATCAGCAGGTAGGGGATGAGGAAGACGCCTGCAGGAGGACAGAGGTTAAAGGATGAGTTCACACTTTATTAAAGTCTCTTTCAACACGTCGTAAATAAAGAAATATAGCAGCAGACTAGAGGTGAAACTATCTGTGACCTGAAGCATTAAACGGCGGTCTGCTCCTTTAACACCGCCTGTCTTTAATAAGTCAGAGCGAGTCTGGTCGTAATTTGGGTTTATTTCAGTGTGTTGGTCTTCAGATAGTGTGCATAAATTATGGACGCACACTATATATATATATATATATATATAGATCTCTATATGTCTGTCTATCTATATATAGATATAGATATACAGTGTACTGCCTTAGAGGTCATCATTTTGATGATTCATACCTTAAATGTCATTATTTTAACTTATAATAGCTGTTATAATTATGATCATTTTGATTTATTATCTCACAATTCCAACTAAAAAGTCATAATTTTGACTTAATTAGTGATCATTTTGACTCATGTTAACTAGACTTAATTTTTATTTAACCAGCCACAGTTTTTAGTTACAAACATCATCAATTTTGACTAATAGTCACAATTTTGACTAATAAAGATCTCAACTTAAAATATCACAATTACGGGTTAATATCTCTAAAATTGATTCGTCATGAGAAGCTTTTATTTTGTTATTGCTAAAAGTTCATTCATGTTTTCTTTTGCTGGCAGAAATGGGCTTCAACACAAATTTATTATAGATGAGAACATAAATAACAATGAACTGTGAGATCAAATCTACACATCAAATAATAAATGATTATCAGCTTTGTAATGATGACACGGTTACTGCTGGTGTTTATGATAAACTGTGTCTCTAATGAATGAATGAATGAATGAATACTCGTCGTCTTCTCCTTCACTCTGAAGTGGGGCGAGAGACATGAATGAACAATTAGGAATGCTCTCTCTCTCTTTCTTTCTGTTGTTGGTATTTTAATTGGTGTGAATGAGGGTCCACACACAAACACACAACAGGGGGTAACTGGGTCACAGTGCCACCAGGAACTGGTATGAATGGAATCAAACTGAAATGATACTGGGACGGAGGGAGGGAGGGGTGAGGAGGGGAGCCAGGAGTTACATAACAGCAGCTGCCATTACACACTGAGCTATTATACAAGAGAGAGAGAGAGAGAGACTCTCTACGCTACGACCCCCAACATAAAACACATGATAACCTTATGAAAGACATAACTGTACCTTTAAAGGAATAGTATAATATATATCTCACACACACACAACAATGAGATCTGGACTCATTGTGAGACAGTCTCTCCTTAAACAGGGGAACTGGATGCAACGTTATATATATATATATACACAATATACTGTATATATTGGTAGCCTTCTGCTCACCGCAGCCGTGAGCCGTTGGCTGTGGTGAGCAGAAGGCTAAACTATTAGCAACCCTTTCTCTCCATCTCTGAAACGCCTCGCCGATATTGTACGACTCTCTTTTTGACTGACTTTACTGAAGGATAGTTAACTATAGGCGTCCAAAGATTTATACGCCATCAATTTATGTTTACAGCGCTGCCGTTGGCCACCAGCCCACTGGACGGACGGCTGGCTAATCTGGTCCCGTTGGTTAATGTTAACTTTCTAAACTAACACTCGTGATCCTGGAGAGTGAGTGACAGAACATATTGGTAAATGGACTTGGACTTATATAGCGCTTTTCCAGTCTTACGACCACTCAAAGCGCTTTACACTACATGTCAGTATTCACCCATTCACACACACATTCATACACTGATGGCAGAGGCTGCTAAGGTGCCAACTTCGCCCATCAGGATCTAATCTAAATACTCATTCACACACCTATGGCTATGCCTTAGGGAGCAATTTCTGGTTAAGTGTCTTGCTCAAGGACACAGCGACATGTGACCTGGAGCAGCCGGGGATCGAACCACCAACCTTCCTGCTTCCTGCTCACAACCTGCTCTACCCTCTGAGCCACAGCTGCCCCCGTTGATAGAAACTAGTATTTTCTTCAGCCATTGTTAAAAAAAAAACAAGCCAACAATACTTGCTAGCCAGCGTTAACTAACGTGTTCAGAGCAATTATTCCGCCACCACTTAACGCTCCGCCCAAAAAATACCTCATCATGATTACTAACAGGAAAGAGGTCGATAGGTGGAGGATTTACAGAGAGCCATGTGAGCTCTTCTTAATGTAATACCAATAAGGTTACAGCCAATCAGAATCCAGGATACACACACAGGTTATTTCAGATGCAGCTCATGTTTTGGCTGCTGATGAATGACGGCGCCGTGATTGAGGACGCAAGCTTGAATGAAGCTAGCCTGGTTAGCATTAGACTAACACACACAATGTGTTAGCTTAGCGTAGCTTAGCATGAAAACACACAAGCTACTGGTGAGTCACGACTACAGAAGGGGAGGGCGGGGGGGGGGGGCTTGACAGCAGCTCAATAAAAATCCCAAACACACACACGGCTAGCTAAGTGGTGTAATGCAGTTAGCTTGTCAGTAACTCAGTGTTGATGAGATTACAGAGTAGTATGGCCTCATAACAGACAGCTGCACGCACGCACACACACACACACACTCCTGTTTTAGTCAAAACCACAAAACTTTATTCTACGTTCTCTCTCATATATATATTTTAGGATTATAAATAATTTCATTGACGCAACAGTGCAGAGATAAAAAAAAAAAAAATGGAGTGTGCGGTTTGTGTCCTGGGTATCGCTTCTCAGGCTATCTGCAACCTGAAAGGAATACCTGCTCAGGGTTTAGTGTCCTTTGAAAAAAAAATATTTTATTTGCAGCTAATATTGTTCTAGAAAGATGCTAGAACCAAACCTTGGTAGTAAATAAGACAGTAAAGCACAGAGCCGCTTGTCTGAAATACAACAATTACCTATGACAAAGTATGAGAAAGGTTTAAGACCTGCTCTATATATAAAGCGTCTCGTGATAACTTCTGTTATGATTTGACGCTATATAAAAATAAATTGAATTGAATCTACAGAGCATTTCCACTTTTTGTTCCATTATTATAAAAAACACAATAATTCTAGCATCATTTATTTGCTCTATTATTTATTTATTTTGGTTGTTGTGTTTTATTCTCCTCTGAAACGTAAAGAAAGAGTAGCAAGTCTCCAAAAAAACACAATTTAGTAAAGTAAACTAAGTAAAGGGCGTTTTTCTTTAGAGTTCAGAGAGTTGAGAGACAGAATCAGGACAAAGAGTGAAGTAGAGCATCATTAAACTGAGTAACATGAGACAGAAACAGAAATAGACTAGAATAGATACTGCGGCTGCAGTTAGCCCGCTAAGCTGCAACGCTACAGTTAGCTAGCTAAGCTGGCTAATCCGGGGTAAGTCACTGGGCTAAGTACCGACCGGCTGAGGGACTGACAGACTGATGATGACAGAGCACGAGCTTCAACATCATCACCATCATCATCATCATCATCATCATCAACATCATCATCATGATAATCAGACTGAACTGCCACTTCATTTCTCTTCAGAGTGACATCGCGCTCATGTCAGCTGTTATTTTGACGTATTCGTCCCGTCGACGTCAAACAACCTGCAAACTCTACCTGAAGCATTCAGGATGAACTGTAGTAACCTTTCATCTAGCGCCAAATACTGATATCACAGACTTTGTATTAGGCCTACAAGTCGGAGGCTAACTTGAACATGTTTCCGGCTACTTGTAATTCCGGTTTCAACGATATCACACGAACGCAGCACAGACTGTATATAAAGTTGGACAACATGACAGTTCCCCAAAAGTGAAGCCAAGCTTGATCGTCACGTCGTTAGCTGGAGGCAAAACAAAGGAAAGACTGGAGGCTAACACTAGCAGGGGGCTAAAGTTACACTAAAATGTCATCTTGCTGTGTTGCTGGGTACCAGAATCCAGATATCACAGACATTAGAGATGACAAACTGTGATTCGAGGCTCTAGCGAGCTACACTATCGGCCAAACATGCAGATAACCTTTAGGTTATGTTGCCAGTCTACAACCAAATACAGAGCTCGACTGTCACACGACTGATGAGAAACGTTGTCAGTAAAAGCTGAGGAGGTTAAATCAACAGCGATGGAGTTGAGCTCAGTTTGTGTCCTGAACTGTAGGTAACATTTCTGGCTCGCCTCCATCTGATCTGCTGCCAGCTGACTCAGGATCAGCGCGATCCAACGAGCTTTAATTAACATTCAGAGATTTATTACACAACTGTACACGGTACAGTGTAGAGTGCAGCGAAACGCACACGCATACTGATGTATGTTAAAGGGCCCATGTCAGAACTGGTTTTGATGCAAAATAACTGGAACCAGTGGAATAGCTCAAATAATCCAGTAAAAATGTTTGATTTTCAGCATGTATGTAGTCAGAGATGTCCTGAAGTCAAATATATCAGGATCATTGTCAGGAATTATTTATTACATTTTTTTCCAGCAACCCAAAAATCAAAGAATAAAGATATTTACTTCACAAATTAGTGGTATTTTCTTTTTAATTTAAAAGGGACATGTAATGTTTTATACTTCTGGTGAATATAATCCAATCAATCTTATTTCCATATATGTATTTTGTATATACAGTTCCCTTTGTTAACACCTTATTCTGAAAACCGGACATAGTCACACGTGTATACTTCCTCTAACTTCTCCAAGGTGGTCTCTAGCTCTCCTGTCAGCTCCGTTCTCTTTATACATCCATGGTCAGCTCCATCGGGGCCGTTTGAATGCATTTAACATAAATGTCAGTATATGGGTGCTCTACAGTTGTAGAGTCGGCCGGTTTGACCACCGAGATGAGAGTGACGGCCGGCTTGACCGCACGTTACCGCAATACGATAACGTTTCCCGTCCATGACAGAGTTAGCATGCAGCTTTAGCCGTGATGTCTAGCTCTGCTTTTCCTGCAATGTGTGAAACCCAAAGTGTTTCCATACTTTACTGGATGTGTAGTGTTTACCACTTTGGGTTTAACCATTTTTTACTTTCTTGATTCGGCTCGCTGTAGTTTGTTTTAGTTGACCGATACGGAACGGATATGACGTCACGTTACTCAGACTACAACAATAAAAGCGGTAACATCCTTCTACCTCATCATAGACTCAAATGAAGCAAATATATAGATTATGGCATCTACTTCAAAATCGTAAATACATAGGTGAATCGATTTTTTTTCCCATCCCTCCTCAACAACATGATGGGATATATAGTCTACAAGCACGAGGAAATAAAACACTCTAAAGCCTTCCAGCTCTCCGTCTGTCTGTCTGCCAATAGCCTCAGTGACCAAACACTTTCTGCCAAATGCTAACGTAGCTTAGCAGAGTTTAGCTTCCCCTGGCAGACCGCTGCAGATGGACTGGCACACATACTGTACCTGAATGGACACGGAGTAGCTCACCTGTACTGAACATGACTCTGCACCTCACTGCCGAGGTCAACCAACACCAGCTGAACCACTGCCTACTTTATTATTATTATGATTATTATGGCTGTCAATCGATTAAAATTGTTAACTGTGATTAATCACATATTAATAACACATTCTTTATCTGTTCAAAATGTACCTTAAAGGGAGATTTCTCAAGTATTTAATACTCTTATCAACATGGGAGTGGACAAATATGCTGCTTTATGCAAATGTATGTATATATTTATTATTAGAAATCAATTAACAACACAAAACAACCCTCCCAGGTACTGCAATTAGCATAAGAAATATGCTCAAATCATAACAAACTCAAGCCCACCAGGAGACACCAGCTGTCAGTATATCAGTGTGCTGACTTATCAGACATTAAATGATTATGTAATGCACTTTGGACTGCATGTTTACATCACATGTGCTAGACTAATAAAGTTATTATTATCATTAAAAACTTTTAACCTAATGTCAATCAGTCAGCCAACTCACCTGGAACAGATTAATTATTAATATGGATTATATGTTTGGAGATTAAACACGGTTGGGTGCAGAGGAGAACGGAGAGTGACAATAATAAACTGAGAGATGGAAAATGACACAACTGACTCATTTCTGACAAATTTAGAACCCAACCCGACCACACAGTAAACTGTCTATAACCTCGTTGAACAGATCGATTATTGTGTTTGGTGTGCAGCAGGCTCAGCACAGAGGAGAGTGAGGAGAGATGATAAATAACATCCAGAGTGAAGTGAATAAACCCTCCAACAACCTGACAAGTAATAATAATAATAATAATAGTAATAGAAAAAGTTCCAGCATGTAAACAAACAAGAGGCAGCATGTCCATTATTAGTGAGCTTTCAAACATGCATTTGCTGTTGTCACTCTCCTCTGTGTGAAGCCATACAGTCACATCTGTACTCAGTAACACAGACACATTCATATCTTCTTGTCTCATACAGACAGTAAAAAAGTGTGTTTCACCTGAAGTAAACTCTGCCTTCTCCTTTACTCACACATTTTATATTTGATCTCCAGCCTTGTTTGACTCAGAGAGAGAAATTTATCAGTTTTTGTTATTTGCTTTTCTAACTGTAGCTACCACCTTTTGTTCAAATAAAAGAGCGGCTTTTTAAAAGGACTGCCTCGTTTGTGGTGTGTGGGAGCGGTTAGATAACAACAGTGATGACCGCTGCTGCAATGACACAATGGTCAGGACGATCTGAGAGACGCAGGTCAATGATTACTGATGTTCACCTTCTCTAACAGTTTACCGTCTCTGTGATCTGAGAGCACAAACTGTTGAAAGAGACTTATTGATAACATAAGTACATGTTTAACCTCATCTGAACCGTCACTGAGCTCCATCAGACTCTCAAACCACTAACGACTAACTGATGATATCATTTATACATCATTTATTTTCTCACTGGAACCTCTCCCAGGAACCCTGGCGCCTATCACGGACTCTTGAAAACTCCTCAAGGACCACTGTAATGTTTTTAATGTGTTAACGTGTTTAATGTTTTTAATCTTGTGTAACATCCTCAGGAACGACATAAAGCTGTCTCAAGGCCGTCTGGAGCCTCAGGGACCACTGTAACGTCTTCCATACTCTGCACTGTCCTCAAGGATCTCCAATACCTCTTCAAGGACCCCTGTAACTCCCTAAACACTGGAACTCCTTCAAGGACCAGTCTAACCTCTTCCACTCTCAAGGATCTCTGGTAACTTCTCTAAAACCCCTGGAAATCCCAAAAAACGCACCTGGAATATCTTCCAGATCTTCAAGGAACCTTCTGAAGGATGCAAAGGACCTCTGGAATGTCCTCAATAACCTTCACAACGACCTCTGACACCGCCACGAGGATCACTAGAACCTGCTCAGGCACAACACTAGAGTTGTTCCGATACCAATACCAGTATCGGAAATGCGTCCAATACTGCCCAAAATTCAGGATCAGGTATCGGTGAATACACCAGTCTATGCACTGACCATGGTCAACGTCCAGTAGCCGCTTTCAGTCCAAAATGGCGGAAGCGTAGCTCTGCTGCTGGGCGCTGATGATGCAATGGAACGAACAATTGGTTTTCACTTCTTGGCAATATACGTTCTTTGGTAACGGTAGTCAGAGCGAGGAATATGTCAGCCATTTGGCAATATTTCACAGTGGAAAACGGCAATATGTACGGCGGTATGTAAGGCTTCCGTTTCGAGGGGTGTTTCAACACCAGCAATCTTATAAA
This sequence comes from Sebastiscus tertius, assembly GCA_916701665.1. Taxonomy (NCBI): domain Eukaryota; kingdom Metazoa; phylum Chordata; class Actinopteri; order Perciformes; family Sebastidae; genus Sebastiscus; species Sebastiscus tertius. The sequence goes on along the minus strand of CAKAOH010019672.1, from coordinate 15,973 downwards.
CACTTGAAGACGCATCACGCAAAAGAGCACGACGACTTCACCACGGCAAAGGGGAAAACAAGGGACGGACCGCAGCAGCAAACGTTGGAAACCGCATTCCAACGCTGAGATAAATTTCGATAACCCAAAGCGACAAAGATATTATATTCATCACGCTGGTACCGCAAGTTCAGGTATCAGAATCAATATCGGGAAGGACAAAATGGTATCAGAACATCTCTACGCAATACTAGGTTCTAGGACCCTTCAAAACTCTTTAAGGATCACTGGAACCCCCTCAATGTCCCCTGAAACCTCCTCAAGGAAGCATTGAACCTCTTCAAAGACCACTAGAACCCCCTCGATATCTCTTGGAAAACATGTCAAGGCCCCGAGGAACATCCACAAGGACCTCAAACATCTCCACAAGGACCCCTAGAGTCCTAGAGAGGAAAGGAAACAAGGAGAGGAGGAGCAGTGAGGTCTGCCAACAGGATTAAAAGATTACAGGCCACTCCTGTTAATCTCTCATCCACGTGGCGAGAGGGATGATGATGTCACACTTGGCAGCCTATCTTCATTCACACATACAAGCTCACAATGTATCCGTCCATTGACCATTGACCCCGAGCAAAGGTTCATTGCCATGGCGACGTGCAGCAAAGCATGAACGCCTCAACTGACCAGTGAGAGAGTCGGGGCTGATCCGCTCTAATCAGAACTGATCAATACTGTAGCCAAAACTCTCTCAAGGACCCTTGGAGACTCTTCAAGGGTCTCTAGAACCTCCTCAAGGCGAATTGTAACCACTTCCACAACCCCTGGATCCCCCACTGAAGGACCTTTGGGGTCTCTTTAAAGACCACTGGGACCCCACAAGGACACTCAGAACTTTCTCAAGGACCACTAGAACCACTTCCACGACCCCTGGAACTCCTCAAGCCCTCCTAGTATAACATCACTATAACTGGTACCTTCTCAAGGACACCTGGAACATCTTCCAAGACTTCTGAAACCTTCTCTGGGACCCGTGGAACCTCTTCAAGGACGACTGGAACTCCCTCAATAACCCTTGGAAACTCTTCAGGGGTCACTAGAACCTCCTCAAGGTGAATTGTAACCACTTCCACGACCCATGGATCCCCCCTGAAGAACCTTTTGGGTCTCTTTAAGGACCACTGGGACCCCACAAGGACCCTCAGAACTTCCTCAAGCTGTTATAAATCAGAGCTAAAGGTTTATTGAACTCGAAGTGAATAAAACATTCACAGATCTCAATACGCATTTAGAGATTCTTTTACACATTTACAAATCTGACTACACACACCGATTGATTAACAGTTACACAACTCTCCACACACATTTGCAAATAGTTTTGCTACAATAATGGCTCCATAAGAGACCGGATGCTGCAAATTAGTCTAAAAGACTAGTCAAACGCCATAACGTCGACCAGGAAAACAGGACAACAGAAGAAATGAAGGTGAACTAGTTCATTTGAATCTGTGTGAACCGAATCTGTGAAGTGTGAACGCTGATGAAGAGGACTGGACAAAATGTCCTCACTGACGAGGTCTAAACCCCAAGCTGGTCCTCACAAAGACAGAAGCACACGCAGACACGCGCACACACACACACACAGAGTGTATTGTGGCCGCTGATCTCTGAAAGATGAACACTGACTGAGCTGCAGGTCATTTTATAATCGGTGGAGCAGAGAATCACTGTGTGTGTGTGTGTGTGTGTGTGTGTGTGTGTGTGCATTGTCCTTGATGGGGTGACTGCAGCAGTAACACACACACACACATGCTGCAGGATGATAAATCTGAGTGACTCTGTGGAGAGGAGGGAGGAAGCGGACGAAATGATGAAGGACATGACGAAGACAGAAAGGACAGGAGTAAGGAGACAGTGACGTCAGAGCTGCTGCAGGTTAACAGGTAGATCAGCAGCTATGGACCTCTATGACCATCTATGACCCTCTATGGGTCATCCATGGGCCTTCTACGGACCCTCTGTGGACCCTCTAGGGGCTTTAGGCCACAGCTTTAAGGAGCCGAGAGGTCAAAGGTCATCACTGACCTGTGTTCATCAGCAGGTCATAAATACATGAGTGATATTCTGAGTGTTGTAGCTGATAGCAAAAAACATGCTGCTGGTGTGTTCAAGGACACTCAGAGGTTTCAGTCTTTACTGAAGAGGAGGACAGACTGAAGGACACTAGCAGGAGTCACTGAGGAGGAGGACAAGCTAAAAAGGAGGACAGACTGATCAACACTAGCAGGAGTCACTGGAGAGGAGGACAGACTGAAGAGGAGGACAGACTGATCAACACTAGCAGGAGTCACTGAGGAGGAGGACAGACTGAAGGACACTAGCAGGAGTCACTGAGGAGGAGGACAGACTGATCAACACTAGCAGGAGTCACTGAGGAGGCGGACAGACTGAAGGACACTAGCAGGAGTCACTGAAGAGGAGGACAGACTGAAGAGGAGGACAGACTGATCAACACTAGCAGGAGTCACTGAGGAGGAGGACAGGCTAAAGAGGAGGACAGACTGATCAACACTAGCAGGAGTCACTGAAGAGGAGGACAGACTAAAGAGGAGGACAGACTGAAGGACACTAGCAGGAGTCACTGAAGAGGAGGACAGACTGATCAACACTAGCAGGAGTCACTGAGGAGGACAACAGACTAAAGAGGAGGACGGACAGACTGAAGGGGAGGACAGACTAAAGAGGAGGACGGACAGACTGAAGGGGAGGACAGAGTGTCCTTTAAAGAGACAGTTTGATGAATCAGGTGAGAAGGAGAAAACCTTTAGAGACTAATGAGACAACTGAACCTTTACAGTGATTTAACACCAGTCTGACCTTCTGCTCTCCCTCCTCCTCCTCCCTCTCTCTGTCTCTCTCCCTCCTTCTCCTCTTCTCTCTGTCTCTCTCCCTCCTCCTCTCCCTCCTCCTCTTCTCTCTCTGTGTGTGAACGTTTAGACCTTTTCAGGTGAGATGAATCAAATGTCTTTTCTTTCTCTCAGCTATTTGTCTCCGCTGGTGAACTTTAGTTTGGAAAGAGAGGAGCGGAGGAGGAGAGACGACAGGAGGAGGAGAGACGAGAGGAGGAGGAAAGAAGAGCAGAGGCGGAGGAGGAGAAGAAGGAAAGGAGGGGAGGGGAGAGGAGAGGGGTGCTCGGATGATTCCTCCTCTCCATTAATTTGAGTTTTAAATAAATAATAAAGACAGAATAATTTCAAAGAAAAAAATACTCAGATTTTGTGCCTATGGCGGCGTGTTCTTTATACGATGACAGTATTCCTAAAATTAGATTTTTTTTTTTTAAAAAATCCCAATATATCGCCTTGCTTGAATCGTAACCCCTGTGTCATGGCACATATCGCATTACCAGATTTTTGCCAATACACAGCCCTAGAGTTTACACTTCTAAAGCGTTCTACATAGATTTCAGAAGTGGTCGACGATCACTATTGTGTTGCCTCCTTCAGCGATCGATAGTGACTTAACAGACGCATTTATTTAGGTTAAAATCTTCCAGATCACTTTAAGTTACTCAAACCACAAACTTTTGTGAAGACGGAAGTTTATTTTGAAAAGACTATTTGCATGTAACGAGTGGAACATGTGTTGCTGGACATTCATAGGAAAACGCATGAAAAATGAGGAAATGCTCAGGATACATTGAACTGGTATGTATGTATATATATATATGTATGTATATATACACTGTATATACTGTATATACACACACACACACTATATATATATATATACAGTATATATAGTGAAACACCAGAGCCAGTAACAGTATCTCTACCCCCCCCCACCCAAACACACACATGTGATGAAAGCTGATCAGTTGAACCTGCTGCTGCCACTCTGATCAATAACAGACGCGTCTTCATGCTAAACCTTCAAAACAAGTCAGCAGAAGCCCCGCCCCCTCCCAGTTCAAGCCCCGCCCACCTCCTGTCACTCTCAAAAACAAAACAAACACTTACCTCCTCCGTTCTTGTAGCACAGGTATGGGAACCTCCACACGTTCCCGAGTCCGACGGCGAAGCCCACGCAGGACATCATGAAGTCCATCTGCCGCGTCCATGTCTCCCGCTCCGGGTACCCTGGCCCCGTCACCACTTTCCGGTCCGGTCCGCCGCAAGCGCCGCCGGACCCCGCCACCGCTGCCGTGAGCGGGACGAGGCTGCCGTTAGACGCCGTGGGGGCATATCGGTCGCCGCCGCTGCCGTTGGACAGGAGGAGGGGGTTCTTCTTGGTCTCCTCCAGGAGAACCAGAGAGCAGGAGGAGGCTGGCAGGGCCTGCTTCTCCATCACGGGCGGGAACCAGTCGGGAACCAGTCGGTCTCAACTCTCCCTTTAACTCTGCAGTGTTTTGTAACTTTAAAATCTTCTTTCAGTCTAAAATCTGTTTCTTCCTCACTGTCGGATACCAGTAAGTCAGCACTGGTTGCACTGCTAATTTCAGTCTCTTCTCCCTTTAATTCTGGCAAGTCTCTGTCTTTTCCCAGTTAAACACCTGACACAAACCTCTCTTAGCTTCCCTTTAAATCCTGCAGCTTTATCTCACTTAATATCACTTCTTCCCCCAAAAAAACAGTTTAAAGGAACAGTTCACACTGGTTGCAAAAACTAATCAGAGTCTTAATGTTCCCTTTAATTTAATTTACCAGTTTTTTTTGTACCTTTAAAAGCTGATTTCTCTTCTTCCTCCCAGTACCAACCACTCAGTCAGAAACAGATGAGTCAGTCAGTCCGCAGCAGGTCCAGCTCCGTCCCGTTCAGATCTCTATTCTCTGTTTCTTCTCATTCACTAATAATAATAAAGATTATTATTATTATTATTATTATTCTCAGCAAGGCTGCTGCAGGTGTAATGGACGTTTTTGTTTTATTAATCCAATTTTATTTTAATTAATGTCTAGTAATAATCTGGAGACATTTCTTTTCTCAGATCCAAAAAAAGAGAGATTATTCGAAAATAATGATTTAAAAAAAAAAAAATGTGTGTTTAAAATAAAAAATAAAGAGAATTAAACCAACGACGGGACGGCGACCTTCAAAAACAATCCACGAAACACTTGAATGTGAGTCTGAAGAATCGCATGAGAACAGAGAGTCACGGAGGAGACGGAGGCCCGCTGAGAGACAGAGAGGAGGACGGAGGAGAGGACGGAGGAGAGGAGGAGGAGGACACCGAGCGGAGCAGCTTCAGACCCGGAGCAGCAGCAGCAGCAGGAGAGGTCTCTGGAAGAACTGATCCAGGAGCTCCATCACAGGAGAACACACAGAGAGAGAGAGAGAGAGAGAGAGAGAGGGAGGATGTCCGGAGAGACCTGAACGCGTCTCAGCTGTCAAATGTCCCGTTAGAGGCTGCGGGGTATTTAAAGTGCTGCTGTCTGTCTGTCTGTCTGTCCCTCCGTCCGTCCGGCGGCTTTAAAAGGAGAAGCGGCTGCTCAGGGTGACGCCACGCTCACAATCCCGCCCCCTTCCTACGTCATCAGGATAACTCCTCCCCTCTCTCCACTCTCCTTTTGTAATCTACATCTCTGACGTCACAGGGGTCCCCCCATCCACCCTCTGTGCATGCACGCGCACGCACACACACATGCACACACTCACACACTCACACACACTGTTACTCTGATGTAAGTATACTGGTGAGCTGCAGTATTGTCTGCACCATGTGGTGCATCCAGGTACTGCTGCTGTCACATGGGGATCAGTATGTATACTATATGGCTTCGTCCGAAATCGCACTACATAGTCGATAGTTGCACTATCGTTCAACATGCTTTTGTGTGAATAAACAGTTGCTAACATGTTTTGCACTATGGAACTGTGATGCTGGGAACTTGAATTTCCCTCAGGATCAATAAAGTTACTATCTATCTATCAATCTATCTAGTATGTATCGTCATCAGGATAACTCCTCCCTCTCTTCACCTTCACGAGCCAACCCTCCATTTTTGATCTACATCTCTGACGTCACAAGGGTCCCCCCATTCACCCTTTGTGCATGCACACACACACATGTACACGCACACTGTTACTCTGATGTGAGTATACTGGTGATCTGCAGTATTCTCTGCATCATGTGGTGCATTCAGGTACTGCTGCTGTGACATGGGGATCAATAGATAGATAGATAGATAGTAACTTTATTGATCCCGAGGGAAATTCAAGTTTCCAGCATCACAGTTCCATAGTGCAAAACATGTTAGTAAAAAGGCAGTAAAAAAGTTAGTAGTGCAAAGTACAACAAAATATTCCAGATATATTCAGTTTTAACAGTTTTCTTCATCTCCTTGTGTTTGTGCAGGGTAACCGCTGTGACACACGACTATTAAAAAAGTGAATATAGTACAGAAGAGACTGTTAAAAGTGAGTATAGTGCAGGTTAACTCCAGTAGCTTAGTCTATGAAAGAGCACTGTGTGCATTATCTGTCCTGCAGACTGTCCTCCTTTGTGTACTATATGGCTTTGTCCGAAATTGCATAGCTACTATGCACTACATACTCAATAGTTGTACTATCGTTCAACATACTTTTGTGTGAATAAACAGTAGTATGTATCCTTTCGGACGCACTGAGCAGTAACCTACCGTTGCTATGTATAACAGACCATTGCTATAGGCAAAGTTCTGGTGTCGGACCTCTGGCGGAACGTTTAAGTGTGATATTATTGATTTCTTCAGTAAGTAGCCGTGTAATAAGCGAGATAAATGTGTTAAGATAATTTTTCTGTGCATAATAAGTGAATATATTGTAATATTAGTCTCTTTTTATTCTTCGTAATTTATAGTATGTCTGAGGAAAATATTAATATTCCCACGGCCTCGTCTTCTTCCTCGGTCATTATGTCTTTGCATTTCCTGCATTATGTCACCCGCTTGCTGGCTTGCTAAACTGTTAGCCTCTGTGGCTTCTAGACGCCGACAGTAACATTAATATTGCCGTTGCTTAGCAGCGGCGTTCTCACGACTTAAAGGTCCCATATCGTGCTCATTTTCAGGTTCATACTTGTATTTTGTGTTTCTACTAGAACATGTTTACATGCTGTGATGTTAAAAAAAATAACTTTATTTTCCTCGTACTGTCTGCCTGAATATACCTGTATTCACCTTCTGACTGAAACGCTCCGTTTTAGTTGCATTTCAACAGAATTGCAACATAATTGCGTTGCTAGGCAACCGTTTGTGTCCATGTTTACTTCCCGTCAGCTGATGTTATTTACATACACTGCAACAGTAAATAAACTGGGACACATTTAGAATCTTTATGTTTAAAACCATGTGATGATCTAAATATTGTATATTTGTGACATCACAAATGGACAGAAATCTTGAAACGGCTTGTTTCAAACGCACAATTTCTGAATACGGGCTGTGTTTATTCCTCGTATATTGAGCGTTTTGATAGTTTAACAGTATTTATATAGCACTGAAACCTGCTTTATAATATAAAAGACCTGAAAATCTTACTTTTTACAATATAGGTTCCTTTAACCACTTGAACGTCAAGCATATCGTGTACACAACTTCCCATGTTGTAAACACAAGCTAACAAGTTTCATTTGAGGGCACCATTAGTTAATTGACCATCTAACGGACTGTTGCCATAGCAACAAAGTTCTGACCTCAGGCAGTTTACAGCAGTGAAACTGAACCATGTGAGAAAAACTACAAAGAGATGCAAAAATAGATTCACTATGACTACTAAAGAAAACTACCATAAAAATACTCAAAACAACCACCAAGAAGGCAAAAGAGTCACAAAGAGACATAAACAGCTACAAAGAGATGCAATATGACCACAAAGAGACAAAACTAGAGAGCATCTTGTGATGGGATCACCACCAAGAGGCCTTTCACATGTCCGTGCGAAAGGCCTCTTGTGCGAAAGGCCTCTCTTCCTAAATGCCTCCACAGTTTAGGAAGATTTTAAACACTGACTCACCTCTCAGAGTTTCTTCATCAGTGTAGACAGACAGACAGGTGGAGACCTGAGAAGATAGAGAAAACAGTGCGTCAGTGGATAGGAGGGACCTGACTAACACCCAGAAGTGACTATAGTGTCCTGATAAAAACCTGACTAATGACGTCAGGTCATGACCTGAAATGTCTGGTGGAGGGCCTTAATAATACCATTGTTTAGAGGACCTTAACTAAAACCTGACATGGAATAAAGGGTTCTGACTAATACCTGGCAATGATCGAATGTTTGGAGGGCTGCAACTAATATCTGGAGCTTACTGGTTGGCAGGTAGGGATTTGAGGACTTGGGTTAATATCTGGTATTTTGTGTGACAGGCAGGACTTTTTTTTATTGTGGATTCAAAATACTCGTAGATGAGGACGAATACCTGGAAATGAACAGGAACCTTAACTTCCAGGACAAGAGAATGATGAATGAGAATGAATGGTCCTAGCCAGTACCTGGTAGAGACTGGGGGTACTTGGTATTGTGTGGAGGTGCTGGCTAATACATGACTCCTTGATGTTTCTCTTCAGCTGTTTTCTTGCAGTTTCAAGAGTTTTCCAGCCAGTTGGGTGACCTCAACATTTACATTCAGTCTGTTAAAATCCAGCACTGTGTTGAAACTGGAAAGTTTCTCAGAAGCAGAAGAAGATCTTTTAATTTCTCCTTTACTTCTTCCTGACTGACCTGTTGTCCACCTGCAGCCTGCTGCTGCTGCTGCTGCTTCTTCTTCTTTGAGCTCTTCAGAATGGAAACCAGTGAAGCTCCAACACTGAAACAGTCGCTGTCTCTACCTGGTGGCTCCACCAGCAAACTACAACCAACATTTAAGAGAAGAAGAAAAGAATACAGTAATAAATACGTTTGGGAAAATAAATAAGGGATGAAGTGCAAAGGGAAAATTGTGTATAAATAAATACATGCAAAAATAAATAAATAAAAAAACAAATAAATACAAAATAAAAAATTAATACGTTTAAATATCTATACAAATAAATACATAATTGATAAAAGGGAAAATTAAACAGAAGAATAAATAAATAATGGAATTAATACAAAGATAAATAAATAAAGAAGTAAATAAATAAATAAATGCAAAATAAATAAATAAAACAAATAAATAAAAAACAAATGCAAAAATAAATACATTTAAATATCAATAAAATAAATACATAAATGTATAAAAGGGAAAATTAAATGGAAAACAAATAAATTAATACAAAGATAAATAAATATAGAAGCAAATTAAAACAGAAATATCAATTTATGTCACATTTTATCAATTAATTAATGGCTACATTTGTTTTTAATATTATTTTTTGCTACATTTAATGACATTTATTTATCGAGTCATTGATTGATTTTTTATTTTGGCAGGTTCCGTCCTCCATACATACAGTACATGCACACAAACACGCACAATACTTCCACTAACAAAATCAGACAAAAACATCTATCATATTCAAATCATAATCATATTTTGTGTTAATGTGTCACCTGTTTGTCACCCTGAGAAAATAAAACAAACAGCTTCATGATGAAAATATGAACTATGAGGTCTGTGAAGTCAACTCATTAAATATGTAATAATGAGACTTTAAATTCTTATGAATAAAACGTGTGAACAAAAACGTAATGTTGTATAATGTGAATTATTAATGATCTTTTCTTGAATTTAAAGTTGAGAAAATGAAACATTGCGAGTGATGAGACTGAATCAAAACAGATTTAATAAAGTTACAGAATAAAAATGATGAACAACAACAATCAACAATAACAAACAGGTTTTTACAGATTTGTAAAGATTAAAAATCCATTTTGGTCACAGACTGAAATAATTTCACTGTTTTGTTTTGAGGCACTTTAAAGGAAACATTCAACCAAAAACAGAGATGTTTTTCTTCACAAAAGCTAAAAACCAAAACAAACACACTTTCTCATGAGAACAGATTCCACTTTAATGTTTACATTTAACAAATATAAAGTTCAGTTTCACAACATGAAGCTCAACAACAGAAACTTTAAGGCACCGAGGCGAAGAGAAAAGAGTGTTGAAGATAAAATACGTCTTCAAAAAGAAAAACACATTTTCATATTAAAAACTGTAAACCTTCAAAATAAAAGCTAAGGTCACTTTAGGTTGATTTCACATCACTGCTCTGAGGCACTTTAGTGTTACAGACTTTCACCTTTAAAAAAATATATAGTTTCAAATCCATGTATGAATAATAAATATGGCTTTTTATTTTGAAATGTATACGATGTAAAAACAAAACAGAAAAAAAACAATAAAAGAAAGAAAGATGAAAAATAAAAAATACTCTAAACTTTGAAACACAGACTCAGATTTCGACATTTTCACATAGTAAATCTCCTCATTTCGATTTAGTAGGTCGAAATATTATTTTTATTATTATATATTTAAAATCTCACAGTTTTAACGATCTCATTATTTTGGCTTTATTATTTAAAGATTTCAGATTTCTCTTTAATTTATGAGTAAATCTCATCATCTTGATTTACTTTGAAATGTAAAACAGTTTGAATCATTTCTTTCCTAAATGTTAAACATCAACATAACCTTTTATTTTGAAATGACAGATACTCCACTTGTTAAAAATAAAATAAAAATAAAAATAAAAATATTAAGTCTAAATTCTGATGAAGTAAATCAACATTTAAAACATTTTGACTTAAAAATATCCACATTTCCACCAACTATCACATCATTTATATTTAGTATAATTTTGACTTTGTAAGTCGAAATATTATTATATATTATTAATACTATATATTTAAAATCTCAGTTTTAACTATCTCATTATGTTTACTTTAATATTTAAAGTCAGTTTTCTCTTGATTTAATTTAAAATGTAAAACAGTTTGAATGACTTCCTTCCTAAATGTTAAACATCAAGATAAGCTTTTATTTTGAAATGACCGACTCCACTTGTTTTAAAAAACAAAATAAATAAAAATAAAGACACTAAGTCTAAATTCTGACGAAGTAAACGAACATTTAAGACATTTAGATTTAAAAATATCCACATTTCCATCAACGATCACATCTTTTATATTTAGTATCATTTTGACTTTGTAAGTCACAACTTTGGTTTATGTCATGATTTTTACTTACAGGTCAGTTTTCAGTTTCAAAGTTGATCTCTTAATTTAATTTAAAGAAGAAATGTTCACAAAAACAGTTGTTGAATGTTTTTCTTCCAAAATCCATTTTGGAATAAGAAGTTTTATTTTGAAATGATGGATATTGCACTCCTCCGTATATATGTAAAACATTTGTGATAAAAGTTAAAATACTCGGTATACTATACGGTAAATCAAGATTATCAGGTTCTAAATAAAAAATAATTCATTTTGATTTATGTCATTATGTTTGATTTACTATCCCATATTCTTTCACAACAATGACCTGCTAGCCGTACATTATCCCGCTTATTACACAGCTACTTACTTAAGAAATCAATAATTTGGAGCAAAAACGGTCCGCTAGAGTCCGAAATCACAACTGTGCCCATAGCAACGGTCTGTTATGCATAGCAACGGTCTGTTATGCATAGCAACGGTCTGCTATAAAGAAATAACAGACCGTAGAATGCTGTGATTGACCAATCAGAATCGAGTATTCAACAAAGCCTTGTAATAAGTACCTATAACACAGTACAGTACTGCAGTACCATAATAATACTGTAGTACCATAATAATAATACTGTAGTACCATAATAATAATACTGTAGTACCATAATAACACTGCATTAGCATCAGCAGGGAGGATGAAGACAGCCGTCTGTCACTCAGGATCCTTTCTGTTTACCTGAGCACCTGGAGGACAGACACAAGCAGAGAAGAAGAAGAGGTTAGACTTCCTGTTGTGTTAACGGGTCTCTCCACCAGTTTTATAGTTTTCTGCTTCGTCAGGGTTTTCCTTCTTTATGGACAACTTAATTAAAGTTTAATTTGTCACAAAATGAAAACAGATAACACAGTTTTAATTCAAACAAAGGTTTTAAACATAAAACAGGTTGTTCATACTTCTAACAGCCTTTGGATCGAGTCGATGAAGTGTTGGTGAAAGCAGACGTTCGGCTTTTTATCTGTAATTTTCCTTTAATGAACATGAAATCTAGTCAATAAAGTTAAAAGGTTAGTAATGTGCGGCAGAGCGCCGCTGTGTTGGAGTTCTCCCCAGAGAACGAGAGGGTCGCCTCTATGCGACTACGAGTCGCTGAGAGGAAGTCTCTGACTTTGTGCTTATGCTCCGAACAGCAGCTCGGAGTACGCGGCCTTCTTGGAGTCTCTGGGTGGCGTCCTGGAAAGGGCGCCGACTGGGGACTCCATAGTTCTGCTGGGGGACTTCAACGCTCAGGTGGGAGACGATGGAGAAACCTGGAGGGTTGGGAGGAACCGCCTGCCTGATCTGAACCCGAGTGGTGCGTTGCTGTTGGACTTCTGTGCTAGTCATGGATTGTCCATAACAAACATAGGGCGGTTCATAAGTGTACTTGGTACCAGAACACCCGAAGCCAACGATTGATGATCAACTTTGTGGTCGTATCATCAGATCTGCGACCTGGAAAACCCAAACATGTCGTGAGGGTGAACTGGGAATGTCTGGCTGAGGCCCCTGTCTGCGAGGTCTACAACTCCCACCTCCGGAAGAACTTGTCGTGCATCCCGGGGGGGAGGCTGGGGACGTGGAATCTGAGTGGGCCGCGTTCAAAGCCTCCATTGCGGAAGCGACTGCGAGGAGTTGTGGTCGGAAGAAACCCCAGGAGGCTGTCAAGCTGAAGAAGGGGGCCTTTCGGGCTGGGATCTCCAGAAACAGCTGACAGGTGGTGGATGTCAAAGCAAAAATGCGGGAGTGGGAGGGATGCGGGGAGACCATGGAGGAGGACTTTCAGTTGGCCTCAAGGACGTTCTGGAAAGGTTTCAGAAAGGGACAGCAGGGTTTGACTCAGGCTGTGTTCAGCCGGGGAGGAGAACTGCGATCCCGGACTGGAGATATCGTCGAGCGGTGGAAAGACCACTTTGAGGAACTCCTGAACCCGACCAACACGTCCTCCATGGAGGAGGCAGAGTGTGAAGACTCGGGGGAAGGCTTGTCCATGTCCTCGCCAGAGGTCGCTGAGGTAGTCAAAAAGCTTCTTGACGGCAAGGCGCCGGGATGATGAGATGCTGAAGGCTCTGGACATTGTTGGGCTGTCGGGGACAGTACCTGTGGAATGGCAGACCGGGGTCGTGGTTCCCATTTTTTTAAAAAGGGGGACCGGAGGGTGTGTTCCAATTATAGGGGTGTCACACTGCTCAGCCTCCCGGGAACGTTTATTCTGGGGTGCTGGAAAGAAGACTCCGTGGACCAGTGGACCAGCTCTTTACCCTTGCGGAGCTCTTGGAGGGGTCATGGCAGTTTATCCATCCAGTCTACATATGTTTTGTGGACTTGGAAAAGGCTTCCAACCGTGTCCGTCCCCGGAGAGTCCTGTGGGGGGGGGACTGCGGGAATACGGGGTACCGGGGTCGTTGTTACGAGCCATCCGTTCCTTGCATAACCGGAGGGAGAGCTGCGTCCGTATACTCAGCACAAAGTCAAACATGTTTCCAGCGGGTGTCCGCCAGGGTTGTCCCTTCTCACCGATCCTGTTTGTAGTTTTCATGGACAGGATCTCAAGGTGCAGCCAAGGGGGAGGAAAGTGTCCGGTTACATACACATACATATACACATACATATACACATACACATACACACATACACTTAAATACATATAGTTTATGTTTTTATAGATAACTTGTGTTATGACATCATTCAATCACCATGACGATTCTAACAGCTGATCACAGAGCTGCAGGAGAACTGATCTCTAATCAGCTGTACATCAGATTATTAAACACACGTTTGATCAAATGAAGTGTGAAGCTGATCAACACGTCAAAACTACACAACGACACACATTCACTTCCTCCGCTGTGATTTTGAATTATTTACGTAGAATTATGAATTCAGTTTTCCTTTTTGTGTTTTGGGGAAATTCAATAAAAAAAACAGTCGGACAGACGAGACCTTCAGACCTGATGAACATCTCCATACTGGAACCAGCATCAGATTCTTCTATATTTTTACATTAACGGCTGGTGAAATCTGAGCTTTTTCTATAAACAGGCTGAGAGTCAAAATGTCTGCTGTGTAAAATCTGCCTTGTTGATCGTGTTTAACGTTAAAGGAACAGTCCGACATTTCACATGAGGTCTTCTCAGATCAGTTTGTTTGTCCCAACAGCTCCAGAAATCACACGGTTAGTCTAGACGGTTAGAAATTATCTGGCTTTGATTAGTGGAGCTCGTTGGGGTCAAACACAGCTCTGCCTGAGAGGACGAGTTCAGGGGAGTGAAATACCCAATAGCGTTTTCGGTAACGCTTCATTTTCCTCGTAGTAACCAAGTAACTTATTTGAAATTTCTTTGGAATTACTGCCAAATTACCCCAATATTTACCTCAAAAATCAATCGAAAATTACTTTGTTATAAACATTATTGAATAATTAGATACTAAAATAGCATATAATGGTTAATATAGGACCCCAAGGCTTGAGAAGCGACGGTGCGATGCTCTCGGAGAAGGTAGTAACCGGTAGCTAACGTAATGATTCAGGGAGTTTTTTAAAGACATTTCAAAGAAGTTATTTGCTAATAAATTAAATGTATTATTATTTTATTATATGTATTAAATAAATGATCAGCTATTGGGAAATAGCGGAAAATAATTATTAAATAACGTTTATAATAAAGTAATTTTAGATCAATTTTGAGGTAAGTATTGGGGTAATTTGGCAATAATTCCAAAGAAATTTCCAAAAGGTTACTTACTTGTTTTACTACATATCTGAGAGGTAGTTGTTTTGTTGAAGTTGAATTTGAAAAACTGTTTATTTTAAGAGGAAAACAAACAGTTTCTTTAGATTGTGGAGTATCAGAGACAAATAAATCTAAGATTTAAAGAATAAAGCTGAAATATTTTGAGAATAAAGTTGTCATCAGGTAACTTTAAATAAACTTTTCTTACCGGTTTACTTCAACAAGTTTAAAATCTTGTGATCTTACAACCTTTTTTTAATATAATTTACTCGTTTTACTCAAACGTCTCAACTTTATTCTCAAATATTTCAGCTTTATTCTTCTCCAGATTTATTTCTAACAGGTCGTTCAGTGGAAACTGACGAAGGTGTAGAAGATAAAAGAAATAAAGTGAATCAGAAGGAAACAACCTGCGACAGTTTTACTATAATTTACCTACAAATTAAGACAAACTCCAAAGTGTTTGAGTCCATGTCCTTGTTTATAAAAAAACTTACCAAAAGAAGTATTTACAGGTTCAGAGGCATTGGTACAAGTCAACAATCAAGTGCAAACTAACAAACGATCCCTCAAAACACAAACGTCCAGACAGGAAGAGGAAGTTGAAAACAATCCTGTACGGATCCTATTGGACGGTTCTCCGCCTGCAGCGTCCAATCAGGAAACACCGAACATCCCTCAGACAGTCGGAGAAATAACAGACTTTAAAACTAACTGCTGGATTGCTGTTAAACTGCCAGCAGGTGGCGCTCCAGACGGTTAAAAGTGGATTTATGGATGTTGAGTCCTGAAAATTAAATCTGCAATTTTTAAAGTTTGGCACAAATTTCAAAAACTAGTTTGAATTTTTTGTTTGTTTTTGAAAAAAAAAAAAACTAAAATCTGTGCAATTTATTAAAAAAATAAACGCAAAATTAAGCAGCTGCTTCTTTTAGTATCTGTTCAACCTTAATATTTAGTGTAAACAGGATGTGACATTTATCTGAACAGATTAACAAACTATTCAACGGAGAGCAGACGTAAAATGATTTTATCTAGAGACGGTGAGTTAATTATATCTGGAAAATCAGAGGCTGTTTTCTCTCGATAATCAGAAAAATATGTAATTTAAACAAGA
>CAKAOH010019671.1:83229-121443 GCA_916701665.1 Sebastiscus tertius | reverse complement strand
TTCTGCTAGCATAGATGTCTAATATGTCCCAATTGAGCAGCCGCTTGTCACAAAATGAGAATAGCTGGTCCACCTTAACGGTCCACCTTAACAGCTCACCTTAAGTGGACCTGGGCTGAAGTTGTCCCTAAATTGGGGCTAACCCCCTTCACTTTAATCAGCAGGTGGAAAGCAAGACACAGGAGCTTGGCTTGGGTCTTGAGGCGTTGTAGGTTTTGTTCTCCGACAACCTAAATTTTACACACGCAGTGTGTGTATTGCTACGTTCAGCTATAACTAGAGCTGTTCCGATACCATTACCAGTATCGGAAATGCGCCTGATACTGCCAAAAAAATGTAGTATTGGTATCGGCGAGTACGCCAGTCTATGTACTGATCCGATGCCATAATTTATTAACCCAGAAAAAAATCAACTTGTTTAACCGGAAATAAATTCTTCTTTGCCCGCTTCAAAACAGTAGCCTTCACTGTGCTGTCGCCCTGGAGGTATCATGGCAGCCTCTGGCAACTACTGTTTTAGAACAGCGAAGAAGAACTGATTACAGGTAGTTTGTCACAGCTGTTAAATAATACAAATAATAATATTAACTATATTTCTTTTTATCACGCTTCAGATATTCAGATATCGTTCAGATAACGCAATTGGAATCGGGAAGGAAAAAATGCTACCGCTAGCTATAACGTTACTGATAACTTTACGGTCTGTCAGACCCTAGTGGCTCCGTTAGTCCGTTTATAAGCAAACAATATCATGTTAATCACGTTGTCATGTTGTTTATTACTAATGCAATACAAGATGGATTTAGGGTCGTGTCGCCTTCGATACAGCTTTGCTCATCCAATTTTAAATTTTCCAGAACGTGTTATAATGACAAATGTTGGTTCAGCCGGTTGGCATAAAATCAAACTGGTGTAAGCTTGTACACCAGACTGGACAAGACCGGCAAAACTGGAAACCAACCCAACTCTAATTCATATGCTAATTATGACAATTTCACACAAACGTCTAATAGGATAAAATGATGAAGTGATGACATTTTGGACAGACATAGATGTAAACTGCAACTTGACTGGTTGGCATGAGGCAGTTATCATAGATTGTAATGAGGCTACTCAACTGAAGAAAAGTGAATTGTGGTGGAAAATCAGCCCTTTTTATCCCCATAAGTTATGGCTGGTCACAGTTCAGGAGACTTTGCAGTAATTAATTCTGCAGGCCACTTCCCTCAAGGGTCTTCACAGTAGATGTCATCCCATCCACAGCTACCTCTGTTAGTTATATGCTCCATAGTTTCCATATTGTCTCCAAACATTGTGATTTGCTGATAGATGAAAAGCACTGTTTTCATCATCTAGCTCAAAGATTTAAAATAGGAGCGTTCCGTTTAAAGATTGCTGAAATTGAGACTACTACTGACATCTAGGAGAGCATCCATTAGTAGGTGTCTGTGAGAGCAAGCAGCTGTGGAAGCACGGAAACACAGGCTTTCTCTTTATCACAGAGAAAATGGCTCTGTGTAACCTCTGCACAGCTCTGTGCGTCGAGCGAGCCAAACTGAGCTTTATCAGCGAAACGTAATGAACTCTCTGCAAGTTGGGAGTATTAGAATCACCCCTGTCCAGCATTTCAGCATCATTATCCTCCGCTTGCAGCTCATGCAGCCATTCATTTGGACAGACCTCATAATTACTAAGATGTGTTAAGGATTTATGTAAGCTTTCCTGATGATTTTAGTCTCTGACATTTCACTACATTTGTTGTTGTAAAATACCATCCCCCTCATGAATTTCCCCTAATTAGATTAAGTTGTCTTTCTTAACTAAATATATTAGTCACAGAATTATACTGCGCTCATCCATAATGTAATTATTCATCGTAATCACTCCAAAACAGAGCTTAGAATTACATCAAATAGGCTGTCCAAATTAACAATACATTCTGCCTTAATTACGTTGGTTATATTAAATAAATATTTCAGCAGACACATTGGGCAACGGACCTGACTGCATCAAGATGCTTTTTTTTTTCTTCCAAAATGCACATTTTTTAAAATGAAATTACTTTTGAAGCTGTAATTAATCAGCGCGCATATCGCTCAGCACCGCTGACTATTTTCATTACCAACAAGGAGTCTCTGAAGCACAAATCACGCTTGGAGCTTTGCATATTTAAAGCTCACTGTAGTCTTTCATTTACTATAGTCTCAAGAATTACTGAGACCAACATCACAAGTCCTTCAGACTGTGTGTGCTACTGAAAGAAAAAGTCATAAGATATCCTCTTAAGATAGCTGGAAAAAATGTGCGAGAGTAAAGCTAATTTAATCAGATCCCCAGAGGGCGTCTATACAGTTAACACTCACGGGTACCTGATAAGAGGTGCTAATGAACAATAATTAATTGTGATAAGAATAGAGAAAGAAAGTCTTTAACAAGTGTGTTTCATGTGATAAATCAGAGGCAGTTTTGGACTGAATAGATTTATGCAGGATTGGAATCTCCTGCGTTTCTACTGTGGCAAATGTGACCTTTACCCTCCGAGCTAACATCAAGTGAGTTATAGTGGCTGCTGGTTGCGGCTAAAAATACATTTGTCTCAATCAGGTAATAACATCATGAAATAACATCCTGGATGTTCTACTTCCTCGCAGATGAGGAATATTTTTCATATTTGACTTTCTGTTTTTGTGCAACATGGATTCGGTATCATGGAGAGTCTTGCTATTTTGTTTCCCTGCTGCTGTAATTTATAGTTTCACCTGCATTACTGAGCACTAATGACCACTTCAAATCCATTACAGTATGGTCATGGCCGTTCTGATAAATGATCTGTAATGTGAATGGCCCAAACGGGCAGAATGGACCTTTTAATAGATACGTGGTCATGTGACCTAGCTACCATAAATTGCTTTAGAATCAGAATCGCTTTATTTGCCAAATGTACAATGTACACAGGAATTTGACTTAGTGATACAGCGCAGTAAAACCAAGAAAGATAAAAGTTTAAAGCAGCAGTGGGTAGAATTGGAGCAAATATGATCTTAAGAAAAGTTATTTTTATAAAACGGTCACTATATCCTGACAGTAGTGCACGAGACAGGTAATCTGAAAAAAAATCATGTGCCTCTGTGTCCTCCAGTGTCAGAGACAATTAGAGAGTGTTAAAACTTTATTATTTTTCTCTTCTGTACTTTTTACTTTTGCAGTCCTAAAGGAGATTTCTAAAAAAAAAAATCCTAACTGGATATTTAAAGCAGGTTTTCCTGCCTCCGATTTTCTTAACAGATATTATTTATTATTTTAAAATGTATATCATTTGTATCTTTTTAGAATGTCTTTTTTGTATCTACTTTAATTATTTGAAAATATTAATTGTTCATTGAATTAGTGAGTTACAAGCATAATGCTGTTACTTGAATAAACAGGGTGTTAATCACTCTGGGAATTTAAACCTTTGTATATTTTATTGAAGTTATTGCCCCATTTATTGTTTTATTTCTAAAAAAAAAAAAAAAAAAAAGTGGAAAATTGAGCAAAAAAAAATCACTGGTAAATTGTAAATACATAATTTAAGGCTGTAAACTAACGAGTATCTTTAATGGCATAATGGCATCAGCAGGATTTCACAGACTGGTGCAGAACAACCAATCAGAGCCGTCTCTGAGCAGCTGTCGATCACTCGCAAACTCTGATTGAAAGGTCAAATTAGGCAGCGCTGATCAAATATCAATCAGTATTCTGTTACTGTAATGCTCATTTCTTGCCTGAAACGTTTTCAGAAACATCTTGTAGTGTACTGTTTAGCTGTAAAATGAGAAAGTTTGTGACCCGGCAGTCATGTTGAGATCAGTTGAGGAAATACCAAGCACCAGCCGGAGCAAACTTTCTCATTTTACAGCTAAACAGTACAGGGAAGGTGGGGCATTAGGAGCTGATGAGTAGTGAGTGGGCAGTTGGGGAATGAAGGAGTGAACTAGGATGTGTTGTTGAGGAGAGAGCTGGGAAGGGAAGAAAAACTGTTCAGGTGTCTGGTGGTCTCCCATCTTAGGTCGCCGGTGATTGTGGTGCTCAGAAACTTAACAAACTCCATCACCTTTACTGCTGTATTGTTGATGAGTATAGTGAGAGATGTGAAGGTGGGTGTTTCTGGAAGTCCATGACCATCTCCAACCGTCTTGTTGACATTGAGCTCTAGGTTGTTATCTGTACTCCATAACGACACAGTATTCCTGTAGGCCGACTCACCATTGTCCTTGATGAGGCCGAGGACTGTGGTGCCATCAGCTTGAAGGATGTGTGGCAGGAGGTGCAGGAGGTTTGAAGAAGGACAGGATGAGTCTTTCAAAGCACTTCATGACTACAGGTGTCAGAGCAATGGGTCTGTAGTCATTCTGGCACGTAATTCTGTCTGTTTGGAACTGACGATGGTGGATGTTTTAAAACAAGGTGGCACACATACACGGCATTTAGAGATCGACTGTTAATGGACTATACGGATGCTAATTCAGACCATGCTGATTGTAAAATATACAGTGAGATACAAAGGTGGCAGTTATTGTAAAATGCAGAGAGAAATCACCTTTTGGTAACGGTGTCCTTGGTGTCAATAGCTGGCATGCTGTTACAGGGACAACCCACGCAGCTCATTATATTTAATTATCTCCACCTTTTTAACCTTTTACTGCAGGCTTTGTTCACACAGTCGCTGCTCTTTCCACTAGCCCATACCACAATTAAATTAGACACCTTGAAGTTGCACTAAGTCATATTTATATATTAGCAGTGAAACAAATTACTATGTGTAATGTGAAAAGGTTTTGCTTGCGTGATCAACCCACAGAGAACTATCGCCTCAAGTTTTTTAGAGTCCGTCAGCTCATTGTTTTGGTTTTACGGTCTGCAACTGTTTTGATTCAGTCACCTTAGCTGTATATACTCTACTCTACTTACTATTTTACAAACTGTTTACTTATCTTTGTGTGTAAATACTGTATATATTATATAATTAATTATATATTATAATTTTAACACCACACAATTTGCAATTTTTAGGTTGTAGTGGGCTCAGTTTTAAAGATACCGCGACGATACTCGTATCATATGAAACTACAAAACCTATCCATCCAGGAATCCATTGGTACCAACCATGTCATACTAGCTCATCGCGAAGGAGGCTAACTAACGCTGCAAATTTACGCTAAATTTTGGTGGGGAAAAAGGGGTCCCTTGACCTCTGACCTCAAGATATGTGAATGAAAATGGGATTTAAAGGTACCCACGAGTCTCCCCTTTACAGACAAGCCCACTTTATGATAATCACATGTAGTTTTGCAGTTTTTTTATATATATATATATATATATTTGTAATGAGTATTTTTGAAGGGTACCTGGGACCCAAGATTTTCATTGCCAATGACTGTTTGCTGTAATTGTTGTGCATACGACGAATGAACAAACTTGAAATTTGAAATCAGTCTCTCATCAACCCTATTCCAGATGCAGTAGGTAGCTGTTTTCAGTGACAAATCTCTGATAAACCCACTGTACTCTACCTGCCCAGCACCAAACAGCAGATAGACAAAGTTGGCGACTGGCTGGTCAACATAGTGTTTCCGTCAGGAGACCTAACACAGAACGGAAAGGAGAGTGAATATTTGAGCCCAGAAACAGCTCCAAAGAAATGCTAATCCGTCTGGTAGATGACGTGTAAATAGACGTCTGTTTGCTAACATGTAACAACTTTACGAGGTGATAATATGTCAATATTGTATTTACAGCTTTCCACCATCTAATAAGTGGCCAAAAAAATCAATTAATTCAGTTTTAAAGCTTTGGATGGGACATATTGCCCTATTCAAGACAATAACTGAGGAATATAAAATACTTTCTGTAACCTCCACCACCCTTTACGGGACTCCGTCTAGTCTCGAAGCATTTCATTTTGCAGTTAAATGTGCAGAGTTTTGAAGCCTATTTAAATTTTAATCTCGGTCCTTGAAAGCGAGGACTATCATTATGGATAGCAGATGGTCAGGAATATTATCATCTCTTCCCAATTTGTGGTGAGTTATAGAGGTCATGAGGCAAACAACAAGTGGTGCCTAAAAAGGAGAACGCAGAACGGCTGGAAACCTTACAGACAAACTGTATTGTGGAATCGTAATCATACTGAAAGATCATTTATGGCACTTCATCTGACAGCCTTATGCTTCCAGCATATGGAGCAGTACTCCAGTGTGAATCAGTATATAGGAACTCTTTCAACAATATATGTCCTTTCTATCAAGGTACACATATGTATTTTAGGTTTACAGGTGATATAGGGACAACAAACACTGACGTCATGCACTGCAAACACAGAACTTATTGCTTTCCAGAAATATATATGGGAAAGGCTCCCATTGCAATGTTAAAAGTAGTTTACTGGAGATAAAAATCAACAAAGCTGGGAAGTCTCTTCAAAATGAAATCAACATCAGAAGCCGTAATTGATTTGCTATTTTGGTATTCTCTGGTCGTCGGCGTATTTGGTGTCGGCATTGCAATCAAGAGTAGACTTCCTTTTTAAGCTGTGTTCTATCTTGCAATCAGACACAGTTAATGTCATTTTGCTGCATTTCTATTTTAATCATTATCCTCCCAGGTTCCCATCTTATCAAGCCATATCTATGTATGCCATGTACAGTATAATCTATAGCAACACAGTCACGCATTAAAGAAAATCAGACAATAAGTAACACTTTTTCTTTTTCTTCTTTTAGAATTCTTCCTGGAGCTACTGGAGAACACGGAGAGGTCCTTGAATGAGATGTTTGTGAGGACTTACGGCAAGCCTTACATGCAGAACTCAGAGGTCTTTGAGAACCTGTTTGCAGAGCTGAAGCGCTATTACACAGGAGGAAATGTTAACCTGGAGGAAATGCTAAATGACTTTTGGTCGCGGCTGCTGGAGCGCATGTTCACACTGCTCAACTCCCAGTACGTCATCACTGAGGACTATCTGGAGTGTATCAGTAAGTACACCGACCAGCTCAAGCCCTTTGGAGACGTGCCCAGGAAGCTCAAGGCTCAGGTTACCCGGGCATTCATCGCCGCACGCACATTTGTCCAAGGGCTCTCTGTTGGCCGGGAGGTGGCCCAGAGAGTGTCTAAGGTAACACTGCTCACCACTTTAGTAAAAATTTAACTGGATTATAAAACACCCAATTAACTGCTTGCTTCTGTCATTTTCAAAAAAAAATTCATTCAGCTGCACTGGCTGATTCTGTTGGAAAATATTCAGCATTTGACCTCAAATTAAGACTAGCTGTGTATCCAGCTTTTCACAAGGTCTTGTTTGGCGTTTCTGCAGCAAGCACACATTTCCCCCTTGGTTTTCCACCGCGAACAAGTTCCTCCCAGATACTTTTTCTGACTAATGTGTGCTCTCTCGGTGCATGTCTTCAGGAAGGTTGGGGCTCGAGGCGCCTCGTTCAGGTGCTGTCTAGAAAACAGTGTTGAAGGGTATGTGGATTGCTCGGGAGAAATGCCCCAGACAATGAAAAAAGCAGAGAAAAGAAATGTTGTGCCATCACTGTTTATTGCTCTATTTCCTAATATTTGTTCACCCGGTATACAGAAGCCATTAATCATGCTGTAGCTTTAGTATTCTGTTTGATTCGATGCAATCTTAATGCAGCTTCTGCAGTATATCTTGCTGCTCTGGGAGTGTGTGTAGTTTTGATCATGTGCAAAGTAAGATTAAAGGAGAAAGCAAGAGGCTAAGGCTTGGATTTAGTCGTGCTCAACAACAACCGTGCTGTTTCTACATGCCTTTTTATGGGCTGGGAAAAGTCCTGATAAGCTGCAAATCCCCAACCACCCTGGTTTCTTTTCACTATAATGATATCAGTAAGATTGGATTATCCACACTATTATGAATATTAATAGACCAGCTGTACAGTATATAAACAGAAGGCAATGAATCTAGTAACCCACAATCATCAGAGACAGAGACACTAAGGAGAAGACACTACTGTTGAAATCCAAAATTAGTTTTCTTGTACCCCCACCGTGCACTCATTGAACTTTCAACATGCTCCCTTCACTGTGTGTATCAGTTCCCCCCTCACCACCAGTAGTAGTGGTGAGGCTCATTTAAAAGCAGCCACAGAGGATGTGTTGTTAGTATGCGTTTACCGAGTTACACCCTGCGTGTCTCACAAGCCGGTATGTCCCAGCCTCACCTCTTGACATTTCAGTGGGACCTGAGATCCAGGTCATGTGTCTGGGACCGCAGCCCTTTGATCCCGAGGGTATAAACTCATCATGAGGGATTGGGTGTGAGCATAATGGAATAAGACACCCTGCTAGAGGTGTCTGTTGCACAGCGCCTCTAAGATGTGACATCCATGCTTATTGCTGCCGGGATATATATATTGAATTAAAGTAGATGATGTAGTGCTTTATTGCTTTTCACAGCTTAAGAGACAAAACACGAAACCCGGCGGAGCTTTGAGAAAGCGGAAACTCGTGTTTAGAGTCTGCATCTCACAAACAAAGCTCATACTTATCCCAGATCATTACCTGAACAGTACATCTGCTGCTGTATATCTGAAGTGATTAAAATCTTATAGTCATCCGTCTGGTTATTGATATTTAGAAAGATTTTCACTAACAACTTTGTTACCTGAATGCTCACTGTAGTCAGATGGCAATGAATTTGACAGAAGCAAATGAAAAGTAAACAATGTGGCAATGTTGTGCTGTCTTTTTAATTAAAGTCACAATCACTGTTAACTGGGTAAAATTAAACTGTTATGACATTTCACAGTATGTAAAATTACTAAGTGAACCATTGTCACAGGAGGAATCCTTAAGTATATCAGTCATATAATTGCATTTCTATTTCCATACAATACAAATACAAATAATTGGTTGATTTGTAAATTAACTAGTGTTGGTTATTATTATTTGGAAGATTTTTATAACTCATTATGTGAGGGAAGTTGACACACTACACTATTTTGTGCAAAGCTATTAGTGTGTGGATTCTTTTTATTATTATTGATAAAATATAATTAATATTATCTTATATATTAAAATACCACTTTATCACTAATTAATGTGATGATTTCTAATGAAGGAAAATTATTTTTTTTTTAAGTTACAATCTGTCAATCTATTAAAATAGTTAACCACGATTTATCGCATGATTGTCCATGATTAATTACAAATTAATAGCAAATTTATCGCACAATTTTCTGTTCAAAATGTACCTTAAAAGGAGAATTATCAAGTATTTAATACTCTTATCAACATGGGAGTGGGCAAATATGCTGCTTTATGCAAATCTATGTATATATTTATTATTGGAAGCCTATTAACAACACAAAACAATGACAAATATTGTCCAGAAACCCTCACAGGTACTGCATTTAGCATACAAAAATAAGCTCAAATCAAAATATGGCAAACTGAAGCCCAACAAACAACAACAGCTGTCAGTGTGTCAGTGTGCTGTCTGGCCCCAGACTGCATGTGATTATCATAAAGTGGGAATATCTGTGAAGGGGAGACTCGTGGGTACCCATAGAACCTTGAAAATGGCCATGCCAGTTTTTCCTCGTCAAATTTTGCGCAATTTGGAGCGTTATTTATCCTCCTTCGCAATGAGCTAGTATGACATCGTTGGTACCAATGGATTCTTTAGGTTTTCTAGATCTTCACTCTAGCCCGCTACAACTTCTGAAAGATCGATTGCGTTAATGCGTTAAAGAAATTAGTGTCATGAAAACAAATTTGCGTTAACGCTTTACTATCATGTTAACTTTGATAGCCCTAATATATGTAATATTTTAAAATACCACTATATCACTAATTAATGTGATGATTCATAATGAAGGAAAATTATTTTTGTTGAAGTTACAAAGTTTGAAATTATAGACAGGGACTTATATAATATATTGATACATTTGAGTATCGATTCTCAAAAACACTATTGATTTTGAATTAATAGTTTTCATGCAAAGATTTGTGGGTCAGATTACACAACAACAAGCAGTGCTATGATGTTGGATGTTACAGGGACTGTGATAAATGCAAATGCAGATCCCACTGTTCTGATTGCATAAAAAAACTTTTTTTTACTCAGATTTTCTGCATATGACGGTGTGTTCTTTATACTTTAACACATTTATTAAAATTAGATTTTGAAAAAAATCACAATATATCGCGAGGAACTATTTCTTCTAAAAAATTATTATTTCTCCTCATGACCTCTAAATCTGCTGAGAACAGATCCCTGTCTATTTTGTACGGCTGCACTACACCTGTGTCAGGTGCGATAGATGTTGGCAGCAGCATTGTTAGAATATTCAGTGTCAAGTTAGTATGTGACAAGTCACACCAGTTGTCGGCGAGGTGACGTGTGAGGCTTGTCTGTTAGTCAGGGCGGGTGTGTGTGAGCTTTCCTCGGAGCCTGACTCCGTGGAGCTACAAAAATACCTCCAGTCTTCTCTTTATGATACTTATAGTAGCACTGGGCTGAGAAAGAGGCAGAGGTCCCGGCACATCAAACATTAACACATATCACCGAGATCGGGCCATTTCTCTAATTTGCAGACTTGGAGAAGGTCATCCGTGTTTTTATCTCCTCCAGGCCTGACTACTGTAACTCACTTTATTCTCGTCTTACCAGGCGAAATATCCACCGGCTACAGCTAAGAAAAAATGTTGCTGCTAGACTTTTTTTTTTTCACATTCCAGGAGAATTGGCCATAATCTTTGCTACACTGCACTTAGCTGTCTGTTTTAGAATTGATTTTTAAGATTTTATTGCTTGTTTTTAGAAGGTTTGCTTGGTCAGGCTCCTGCTCTGTGATCAGCTAATTCTGATCGCTGCTTGAGATCTTTTTTTTGGGGGGGGGAGGGGCTTTTTTTAACCTTTTATTGGTCCAACATCTCTGTTTGTTACAAATGGTGGCTGGGCCTTTGTTGTCTGGGCCTTTCAGTCTTCTTTTGAATCATACACATCTTTTCTTTTTTGGATAATTGGAATTTTAATTGTCATCCAATTCTTATTTTATTTGCTTTTTAACCATCTGTACCTGTTTTACTGCTATTGACTTGTAACATTGTTTTGAGAAGTGCTGTATAGATAAAGAAGTCATTCCAGTCAGATACCGCTGAGAGTGAAACTTTTAGTTAAATATTCTGCTCAATTGTCTACTTAATTTCTTTTAACTTTTCATAGTTTAGGCTTTAACAAATTACTTTACAACAATATTGGTATTTACTAGGGCTGTCAGTCGATGAAAATGTTTAATCGCGATTAATTGCATGATTGTCCATAGTTAATGACGATTAATTGCAAATTAATTGCACATTTTTTATCTGTTCAACATGTGTATAAAGGGAGATTTGTCAAGTATTTAATACTCTAATCAACATGGGAGTGGGCAAATATGCTTTTATGCAAATATATGTATATATTTATTATTGGAAATCAATTAACAACACAAAACAATAACAAATATTGTCCAGAAACCCTCACAGGTACTGCATCTAGCATTAAAAATATGCTCAAATCATAACATGGCAAACTGCAGCCCAACAGGCAACAACAGCTGTCAGTGTGTCAGTGTGCTGACTTGACTATTACTTGCCCCAAACTGCATGTAATTATCATAAAGTGGGCATGTCTGTAAAGGGGAGACTTGTTGGTACCCATAGAACCCATTTTCATTCACTTATCTGGATGTCAGAGGTCAAGGGACCCCTTTGAAAATGGCCATGCCAGTTTTTACTCGCCAAAATGTAGTGAAGTTTGGAGCATTATTTAGCTTCCTTGCCAACGAGACAGTATGTCATGGTTGGTAGAAGCTCGGATTAAAACACACAGAGGGAGAGCGACTTCATTTTCTGCTCAGGTAGACATTACTCCTCTATATCTTTACATAGCAATGAGTTGTTTGCTGCTATATCAATGCTCTGGATATCGTACAGAGCACCTTTAATAACATTTTATACGGCTGCGTTTTCTACGCTCTGAGAGCCAACCGTCGGCTGATTCTATAGTTGCCTAGCAACAACAACACAACAATCCTGTAGGTCGTCTGCTTTAAAGGTATTAACAGCAACGGCAGCCTTTCAAGGTCTTTCATGACATTCATTCAGCAGACGCTTTTGTCCAAAGTGACTTACAATGAGTGCATTTATTGTGCGTAAAACAAGAGCTAGATGTCTTTAAAAGTTGTTAGTGCATAAAAAAACTACAGTAAGAGTGTCTTTCAGCGCTACAGTACAGTAGCTTACTTAGTTATTTATTTATTTTTTTATTTTTTTTAAGAAAATAAGACATTAGTAAGTGCTTGCATGGCATGTCTGGGTGTAGCCTGAAAAAAGTGGGTTCTCAACCTAAGCGATGCTTAACAAGATGCTTGTTGGTGCTTCATGTAACACAGAAAGAAGTCCATTAGCTGCGACCCAGAGGCTGTCATTTCAAACAACTTGACAGGGCTCCAGAGAGCAAGCATTTGAGTGTTAAGGATAAGAATGTTGAGTGCAGCACGCTTTTAAGAAATCATTTAATAAAATCAGCTGTACTAGGTCACGCAGTCAAGTTTGTATTTGCTATCTGAAATGTCACCATACTAGCTCACACGTCGTGGCAAAACAGACAGATCACTGATAAGATGTTGCACTTGGTACGCACACAGTCTATACATGTGGCCTGAATGTAATACAGCAGAGAACAGCTGGTTCAGCCAACGGTTAGTTGTTCCCTGTAGTTTGTTCTGTGGGTGTTCCCTCACTGTCACAATACGTCTTGAATGAGACAGATGAAAGCATTTCTTTATAGTTTGCCCAATCCCTGCTGTTCACCAAAGTCGCACCAGTCAAGTCAATTTTATTTACAATAAATAAGTGAATTTGTGATTTTGTACAACATGCAACACTCTCTATCCTCAGACACTCATCTGTTTAAGCATTGGGCTTTCTCAAGAAAAGAGCCTGTATGAGCCAGATGTTTGGTTGAATCAGCACCATTCAGTCTGCAAATTATTCTGATTTGTCTTCTCCCTAAAAAGACAAAGGTGTATTTAGCTCTGCACCTCTTTCTCATGGTTATCGTTCCATCTGGAATGATAATCTGTCTTTGAAAACATTTGAAAAGCGTGTTATATGATATGGGATGGCTTGCTTTTGTTTTAACACAGAAACATTTTATGAAACAAACACTCAATTAGAGCCACAACTGGTTGTTAAACTGACTCGTGTTTTCTGTTTTCCACCCACTTCAATGCATTATTAATGTATTTGTGGCTAGGGATGCACCGATCTGACTTTTTCAGTCCCGATAGCGAGACCCAATCTGACACTAGTGTTTAATTAATAAGCTGTACGCCTCACTGTGTGGAAGTGACTGGGAAACATCAGGCTTCACTTAAACTTTCCTTTCCTAACTTTATAAAAGAAAATGTAACAAATAAATACATAGATATAAATTAACTGAATTGTTATTTATTGTTAAATTAATAAGTCGTACACCAGCAAAAAATCAATTCAAGTGTAAATCTTTTTTAATGCAGCAACAAATTGGTCAAAACTTAAACAGGAATTCAAATTCCAGTATACAAAGTATATAGTATTTAAACATAGAATTGAATTGAATAGATCCGCACCATTGTCATCAATACCCAATCCAGCTATTTGAGTCAGTATAGACCCGATATCCGATCCGGTATCGGTGCATCCCTATTTGTGGCTAATTGATTAATTCAAATTTCACCCACTAAAATAATCCTGTGTTTCTGACCGAAACCACTTGAATGTGCCTCCAGTCTCATATATGACTTGTGAACTGAGACACATCTATACAAGGAGTTCGTAAACACAGCATAAGTAAGACATCTGAGTTAGTATTGATCTCATGTCCTGAAATATAAGGATGCACTGATACCGGATCGGATATCGGGCCGACACTGACTCAAATAGCTGGATCGGGTATTGATGTCAATGGAGCTGATCTATTTAATTAAATTCTATGTTTATATACTATATACATTATATACTGTAATTTTAATTTCTATTTTAGTTTTGACCAATTTGTTGCTGCATTAAAAAAGTTTACATTTGAATTGTAATTCCTGTTAATTTTGAAGATTTTGTTTTTACCAAGTTACTGGTGTATGACTTATTATTTTAATAATAAATAATTTAAATAATAAAAACACAAAAGCAGGAAATTTAAGAAAGAGTTTTTAGATCTTGTCAAATTGAAACCAAAAGCTAGTATAAAGAGGAATTGAACAGAGCTGCCTTGTACAGCTCACTCCATTACCTATCCACTTCATTATCTATATATTAATTGGGCTGTTTAAAGCCTATTGCTTTATATAAGCCGTCTTTCTTGCAAGCCAAACGAGTAGCTAAAGTGAGGATGAAGTGCTCAACACAATTTATCAAATGTCATTGCTGTTGGGTGATTATCTGTGAAAACACACTTAAGAAATATTGTGTCAGTGACATTTATGCTTATCTTGTCTATAGCATTAGTTGGTGCCTCGTATGCCCTGCTGTGTGTGATGACATCATGTCCTTTTAGTACGTGAAGATGAGAAAGATGAAGAACTGAAATACAGAATGCTTGACAGCTAACTCTGGGTGATGATTAGGCAAATAAAGATGGCTCTTTATTTAATACTTGACATTTAAATGCAGGTTAAATTGTCTGTCAGTGATCTCCCGCTGTGATTGACAGTGCTCACAAACGTTCAAAAGTCTTTGGTCAGCAGTACATCCCTCTTGTGGCTTGCACTCTAATATGAATCTTTACAACTTTGTTTTTCAAAATAACGAAATGACAATCATATTCTAATAACTTTTTTCTGGATGACTCACTTTGAAATTGCCAATTATCCTCAATCGTGGTGCGTTCAGTAACATTAATTAAAAAGAAAATGACGAATATTTAAATCATCCTGGAATTAACGCAATTATTAAATGAGTAAATGTGACTCTTATTGATCCTGAATGAGCTGTCCAGGTGCTAATCACTGCTGTCACACTCTGTGTTCTTGCAGGTAAGCAGCACTCCATCATGCATTCGAGCACTGACCAAGATGCTGTACTGCCCATATTGTCAGGGCATGCCGTCCGTTAAACCCTGTAAGAACTACTGCCTGAATGTGGTGAAGGGCTGCCTGGCCAATCAAGCTGACCTGGATCCAGAGTGGAATCTGTACATTGGTAAGTCCTTTCAAGTATCACTCCAGATGTTTTTCACCTGGGTGCTACTGTTCTGTTGTTTCCCATCATTCCCATTTATCCTTGGGTGTATGGCTCTACAATATGGTTAAAGGGTCTAATAAATGGGGTGGATATGGGGGAAAAAGCACATCATATTCTTGCATTAATGAGACATTTTTAGGTTCAATTTTGATTGGGAAAGCTGCAGACTGGAGTATTGATTGGGTGAGATCGTCAACAGCTGCAAGCAACCCTTTTACACTATGTGGAGTAACTGGATTCAATTTATTATCACAAATATCGGTTAATGTGGCTTTACACATCTTGTTTGTTATGCCCATGAAAGAGACCGCCTCACTGTTTAAACATAAGTGAAATGGCACTTTGAGGCTGTTTTATGATCGCAAAGAAAGGCTGTTGTTATTTGAATCGTATTAGAAACTAAAAACCTAATAGTGCAACCGAACCACCACTGAATACTTGTTGGAATTTAAATACCACTGAATTTATAGCATATCTAAATTTATGTGGTTTGAGTTTCCCTATATGAAATTTTCAGCAGGTTAAATTTCATAATTAGGCATAGAGTTGCTTATAGGATTCAAATTATACCAGCCTTTTTTTTTGCTTCCATCATTTTGGGTGTTTTTTATGCCTTTGCGTGGCGACAGCCGTTGCCAGAGGCATTGTGTTTTCAGGTTGTCCGTTTGTACGCACATCCGTCTGGTCCTTTCTTGCGAATATGATATCTCAGAAACACCTGGAGGGGATTTCTTCAAATTTGGCACAAACGTCCACTTCGACTCAAGGATGAACTGATTCGATTTTAGTGGTCAAAGGTCACTGTGACCATAATTCAAGAAGTCATATTAAGGCTGTCAATCTATTAAAATATTTAATTGTGGTTAATCGCATGACTGTGAATAGTTAATCGTTGTGTATCTGTTCAAAATGTACCTTGAATGGAAATTTTTATCCATATGGGAGTGGGAAAATATGCTTGCAAATGTATGTATATATTTATTACTGGAAATCAAGTAACAACACAAAACAATGACAAATATTGTCCAGAAACCCTCACTGGTACTGCATTTAGCATAAAAATATGCTCAAATCATAACAATTTCAAGCCCAACAGGCAACAACAGCTGTCAGTGTGTCAGTGTGCTGACTTGACTATGACTTGCCCCCAAACTGCATGTGATTATCATAAAGGCATGTCTGTAAAGGGGAGAATCGGGGGTACCCATAGAACCCATTTTCATTCACATATCTTGAGGTCAGAGGTCAAGGGACCCCTTTGAAAATGGCCATGATAGTTTTTTCTCGACAAAATTTAGTGTAAGTTTGTAGCGTTATTTAGCCTCGTTCCTGACAAGTTCATATGGTGCCAGTATCTTCACTCTAGCTTTAAAGCTGAGCCCACTACAGCCTAAAAATCGCAGGTTGCGTTATTAGTGGCGTTAAAACGAATTTGCGTTAACGCGTCATTAACTTTGACAGCCCTAATTCATATGCTAATTATGACAATTTCACACAAATGTCTAATAGGATAAAATGATAAAGTGATGACATTTTGGATAGACATGGATATAAACTGCAACTTGACTGGTTGGTAGAGGCAAACAACCACGAGGCGGTAAACCTCGTTTTTTTTTTGGGGTGGGGGCCAAAGCAAGCTGTATGTAACTATAGTAAAGCATTTTACTGTGGTTTTGTTCAAAATGAACTGATATTAAATGTAAAAATATGGCTCCGGTCAAACTGTTCACCTTTAAGTCTGCAGGATTACAGAAATAGGTGTGTTATGTGGTTGAGTTTGACTTTCTATTTTAAGAGAGGTTACAGCTGGCGCTGTGTTGTTATCATGTTTTGACAACATCAGTTCCATTGACACACATTGGGCCCTCGGATAAGAGGCTGCTTTATTTGTCATTCTTCTATCAACGTTTTCTTGCATGAAAAGATTTTATTCATGGGATTCTGCTCTCCTGCTGGGCTAAATGGGGACTTGTAATAGGGCAGAAGTGCTCAGCGGGGAGTGTCAAGTTTTGTGAGGAGAAGTTCAATGGGAACTTGTTCAGCTCAGAGACAAAAAGTACAAACATGGATGTAATATTTATATATTTATTTAATATTTCATAGAATGCCTAACACAGATGACTCCTGCTGTCATTTAGATAGACTCTTCCTGTAGGATTGAACTAAAGTGGTGACAGTGAAAACGTGACTGGGCTGCTGTGTGAAATAGGAGCTCTGGTTGTTCCTTGTCAGCCTGTGGCAGATAAAACATTGAAATCACTGTCGTCAGTGTTTATAAAGAAAATATGACAGCTGATTTTACAAAATGATTTATTTTTTTGAAGACTCCAAGACACAGCAAAATGAAAAAATACAAGTTCTGATCCTGTGTCCATGCATTCATTATGTTGTGACCTCTTGTTATAAGCCAAATATGTGACCAAAAAGCTATTTTTGCATTCATATTTCAATATTCCTCTCTTTTCTCTTGTAAAACGTCATCCTGCATACCGGATGTACGCAAATGCATCCAGTCCAACATGATAATGGGACAACCAGCTAAGCCTTCCATCATATAAAACCAAGTGTGGAACTTGTTGGTTGTAATCGCTAGTAGAGTGGTATCATGGGTCAGAGGTGTGTGTTGTGGGCAAAAACTTTTTTGTTATATTTCCAGAAGATTATGATTGAGATCTAATTTATTAATTTCCTCTCATCCTCCACCTTATGATCTTACATCGCCGATTGAGGATGCTCCCAAAACTAATGCTTGCAAGTCATGCTCACTTTTGAGCGATCAAATCCCTGAACGATTTGATCAAATCCCTGAATAACTTGATCAAATCCCTGAACGATTTGATCAAATCCCTGAACGATTTGATCAAATCCCTGAATAACTTGATCAAATCCCTGAACGATTTGATCAAATCCCTGAATAACTTGATCAAATCCCTGAACGATTTGATCAAATCCCTGAACGATTTGATCAAATCCCTGAATAACTTGATCAAATCCCTGAACGATTTGATCAAATCCCTGAATAACTTGATCAAATCCCTGAACGATTTGATCAAATCCCTGAACGATTTGATCAAATCCCTGAATAACTTGATCAAATCCCTGAACGATTTGATCAAATCCCTGAATAACTTGATCAAATCCCTGAACGATTTGATCAAATCCCTGAACGATTTGATCAAATCCCTGAATAACTTGATCAAATCCCTGAACGATTTGATCAAATCCCTGAATAACTTGATCAAATCCCTGAACGATTTGATCAAATCCCTGAACGATTTGATCAAATCCCTGAATAACTTGATCAAATCCCTGAACGATTTGATCAAATCCCTGAATAACTTGATCAAATCCCTGAACGATTTGATCAAATCCCTGAACGATTTGATCAAATCCCTGAATAACTTGATCAAATCCCTGAACGATTTGATCAAATCCCTGAATAACTTGATCAAATCCCTGAACGATTTGATCAAATCCCTGAACGATTTGATCAAATCCCTGAATAACTTGATCAAATCCCTGAACGATTTGATCAAATCCCTGAATAACTTGATCAAATCCCTGAACGATTTGATCAAATCCCTGAACGATTTGATCAAATCCCTGAATAACTTGATCAAATCCCTGAACGATTTGATCAAATCCCTGAATAACTTGATCAAATCCCTGAACGATTTGATCAAATCCCTGAACGATTTGATCAAATCCCTGAATAACTTGATCAAATCCCTGAACGATTTGATCAAATCCCTGAACGATATGATCAAATCCCTGAACGATTTGATCAAATCTCTCTCAAAATGATTCCCCAGTCCACATACTCTGTTTTGCTCGGAAATATGTCACAAAACAGATGCTAAAGAAAATAAGCAGTGTTACATTTTTGTTATCATTTCTGACTCCTCACTGCTTCAGTTTGCTGCTGTCTGGCGCTGAAATGCTGCTGGGAGGGGGGCTGCTCTGATGGCCTCACACCTGTCACGGCACAGGACGTGTTTCTTGGAGACATTGTGCTTTTTTAACGTTTCAATTCGGAACGTCGATGCTCTCTGACAGCTAAAGCACTGATACCAGCCGCTTTGGCCGAACTCTTTGCAATGAATACAATGCACAATGTTGGTCGTTTTACCATAACTGAGCCATAGAAATTTGACAAACCATTCCTTTGGCCTTTTTGAATGTGGTAGGCTCTGGCTCTGGCTCTGGCTCTGGCTCTGGCTCTGGCTCTGGCTCTGGCTCTGGCTCTGGCTCTGGCCTGGAGTCAGATGAGGCCATCTCTGCCGGAGATGTTAGGTCAGGATTAGGTATCTTACCGGGTACAGGGGAGACAGGTGGTGGAGCCAAACAATCAATCGTTCTCTTCATTTTGAATTACCGGTATGTTTTAAGGTTATGATGTCGATCGAGGAGGAGTAT
This sequence comes from Sebastiscus tertius, assembly GCA_916701665.1. NCBI lineage: Eukaryota > Metazoa > Chordata > Actinopteri > Perciformes > Sebastidae > Sebastiscus > Sebastiscus tertius. The sequence continues at coordinate 101,754 of CAKAOH010019671.1, read as the reverse complement.
AGGGTGCGGTTTCACGCATACATACAACATGACTCTTTTTTTTTCCCCCATCCGCATTCAGCAAAGCAGAGTATCATGGTCAGAGCCAATCAGAGGCAGAGTAGGGCGTGGCTCTCTGCAGAATGCGGGTGGGAAAAAAGAATAACGCTACACACATAGCTACTCACATACACACACAGAGACAGACCTACTAAACGTCAGGCGCACCGGTGCGATCACTGAAACTGTTTAGTCACACTTAATAAAAAAAGTTATACTATAGTATAGTATGTCAAAAAAAAAGAAAAGTCATAGGTATAGTATGTTGAAAAAAAAGTCATAGTATGTCGAAAACAAATCATAGTATAGTATGTCACATCATAGTATGTAGAAAAAGTAAAAAAAAATCATAGTATCATATGTCGAAAAAGACGGATTTTTGGTTGCATGTGCAACCAAAATGGCCGCACTCTGGAGCCCTGTTATCCGCCTATCAAATGTGTGTTAGCAAACAAGCAAATATTTATTTAGCATCTGACAAATGTATACTTTCAGTATTCTCTCTCCTTTTAGCTCTTGTTTAGGTTTTTTTTTTTGGCTTGCTTGAGGTTCAGTCCTCCTCACCGGTCCCTCGTTGTCTTTGGCACTCGGCCATTTTACGCTGGGCGTGTAGTGTACAACCAGCTTGTGCAAGCTTATGACCTTGGAGCGGCTGCACAAAGTTTTGTGCCAGTCTTTGTGGGAGCCACTGGGACTATATGGACCAGCGATCCAAGACAACGAGCAGCTCAAAGAGGGTGAAAGCTGCAAAGAGCTTCAGGGTGGAGGGTTGATTCTCAGTTGGATCAGCAGCACTACCAACATTTTCACATCACAAAGTCATTTGATTCATCAAACTATCTCTTAAACCAAGGGTAGTTATAAAGTTTTTGGCATCATTGGATAAAAAGTCCATAGTAATCTTTCAGTATATTGTAATTCAAGTGTTCTGAGAGATAACTTGGCTTTAACAATGTCTTTATTTAATATCTATCAAAGCATATGACGTCTTGTTTAAGTCTTCATTTTGTTAGTAATTAATGAAGTTTGCTTCTTTTGCAAAGCACTCGAAAACAACCATTTTAAGAGATTACCGTGATGATCTAATACAATTTGTGCTTTACCTCTATCTGTGGTGTCTGACAGTTTTTTTCTGTAACTTTACGTTGTGTGGCAGGCAGGAAAGAAAGCAATATATGTGGGTGTTTGCTTTGGATGCATGCAGTCACTAATATCGATGTGGAAGCAGATCTGTTTAAATGATCCATGGTGGCCTGAATGTCTCTATGTGTTAAACAAGCACAAGGTAGAGCAACTCAGACCTCAGAGTTTCCTTTTGGGGTAGTGCGGTATAGTTGGAAGATCGATTGGACATCTTGTACTATTTGAAACATGCAGTGATAGTTTGTTGAATAAAAATCGTAAAGAGGCTAGTAGTAATTCATGTGCTAAAGTTTTCTAAAGATAGATAGTCTTGCCGTTTAAACCAAGTGGACAAATACTTACTAGCTTTATAGCCAAATCCATATATCTTACAATGCAATACGTTTGCTATATAATGAGGGTGTATTCAGCAAATATGTAGAGCTATTTGGACAATCAAGCTTCACGGACTGCAGCAGCTTGTGTACTACTGATATATTTCACTGCATCTCCAGGTGAGCGTTATGAAAATGAACCACGAACATAATTACAGATTTTATATGCTCACTCCAGCTTCTTGCCAAACAACACATCATGATTTAATTCTAATAATTTGGCATACTAACTTAAAAAAAAACATTTTGCATACAAAAGAACAGGAAAACATTTTCATCTTTTCTTGTTAAGGAAACAAACAGACAAACAAAATGAGGTCTAGTAAGACAATCCCCATATTAAAATAATAATAATAATAATACTAATAATAAAACCAAATAATAATTAATAAACAGACTTTAAAAAAAAAAAACAACAACAATAGACAAGCTGTGTGTTTGTATGTGTGCGCGGCAGTTTGGAGTAAATTTGTCTATAGCAAATGATGAAAACAAACCATACTACAATCTCACAGCTGCTCAAGCATTTATGTAATGAAAGGTTGCCATATGCTGCTATAATTAGCCTGAGGTCCTCGTAGAGCAAATCTTATCTTTTCTAGCTTCAAAACTGTAGTGTATAGCATCATATGTTTTTGAAAACACATACATTACAAAGTTAATGAAGCTGACATTGACATATTTTCAAGGACTGACTGTATTTATTAGCTTTCCTTGGGCTTGTAGAAAGCAGCGTATAGAGAGACCCAATGCACATATTCATGACTAATTCAGTCAATTCATGGATGTTATTTCATGGGATTCTTAGTCATGGTTGTTATTGACATTGTAACATGTTTAATTAAATATTGTAATATAGTTTTCTCTGTTGTTCAAGTCGTTAAAAGAACCACATGGTGCCATATTTGATCTATCCTGACACAGAGAGGGGCATGTTGGAAATTTATGTTGTGCTGACCTACATCATTAAACATTTGATTTGTCTGTTCAAAAGAATTCAGAAGAATTCAGTCAGATGATGATAAAACTGCATACAAGAGTGGCTAAATACACGAGTTGGCCCACTGCCTTACGGCCTCTCATGAAAGCATTGAGCATTGTCTGCATTTGACACAAGAAATCTCGATATGTATTTTGTTTGTTCACACAGATCTAACATTATTATTTAATCTAATTTTATTCGTCAATACATAATACACTACATACTTAATGATATATAATACAATTTTTATGTGGAATCATTGCTTCTATTTAATTAAGTGAAATTGTCATATTAGCTTAATACTTTCTTGAATTTGTATTTAGCTCACATTGCATTTCAGTAACAGTATAGATCGATTTCAGGCTTGTGATGTGTTATGACAACAGCAGCATATGATCTTTCATAATTGAATTCATGACTGTGGCAGTGATTGAACCAAAGTCAAAACATCACATCATAAACACGCAAGATTGCATTGTGTAATCACCATACTTTTAAATGATATTAAGTGCACACTAATTGTTATAATTAAAAAGAAGTTTGCAGCACTGACAGACCCAGTGGCAGACATAAATCCATTGAATGTGAACTGGTAGAGTGGTAGAAGGAAGATGATGGCGTGTCTGCTTTGCAAACCTGTGACCATTCATTGACTCATCAGTCATGTATTTCCCAGGCTGTACCAGGGGTTATTGCGATAAAATTGCAGTTAACATTATGCTAATGTCATATCATATTGCCTAATTGCAACGAAAGGTTATTGTTAAGGTTAAGAGCTAAAGACATGATAAAAAGTTAATCAGTAGCCATTTTTATAATCAATTAACTGTCACTTTCAATTTAATTTATACAAATATGTCAACCGTTCTGTGGTTTCAGCTCCTTCAAAGTGAGGATTTGCTGCTTTTCTCAGTTTTGGTATCTGGTAAACTAAATATGTTTTTGTTTTTGTTCTGTTGGCCAGACAAAACAAGATATTTGAAGACATCACTTTGGACTATTTTGGATATTTTGTGTATTTTTCACTATTTTCTGGCATTTAATTGACCAGTCAATTCATTGATTGGTCGAGAAAATAATATGCACATTAGTCAATAATGAAAAGAATCATTAATTGCCTTAAGTGTATATTTTAATAATTAAAAACGATCCAATATTGAATAAACTGTAATGTCCCAAAAGAATCCACTGCAGACCTGCTGTTGCTTCTGTTGCTGTTAAAGCCCAGTAATGTAGAAAATTGGTTTCTAAGAAAGCAATCAACAAACAGGGTAAACAGGGCACCATCAGAAGCTGCATTATTATCCATTAATGACGGTTTCAACAGGCCAAACAGCAGATTCACCAGGGCTGGGATGATGCACCTATCTCCCAATTTGATACTATCTCGATACTTGGGTGCTGATTCGATATTTTTAAGTATTGCGATTCTACATGTATTGTGATTCAATATTACGATTTATTGCGATTTTGGATAACTTATTTATCACTAGACCATGGGAAAAAGTTGAATCACACACTTCTAGGGAATTTTACTTTGGAAAATATCTAAATGAATACAGTAAAAATGTTTGATTTTCAGCAAGTATGTAGTCAGAGATATCGTGAAGTTAAATATATCAGTCATTATCATATGTCAGGCATTATTTATTAATAAATTTTACTCACAAATTAGTTATTTTCTTTTTAATTTATAAGGGACATGTAATGTTCTATACTTCTGGTGAATATAATCCATCAATCTTATTTCCATATATCTATGTTGTATATGCAGTTCCCTTTGTTAACATTTTATTTTGAAAACCAGATGTAGTCACACATGTATACTTACGTTAACTTCGCCAAGTCCGTCGCTAGCTCTTACCGTTAGCTACGTTCTCTTTATGCATCCATGATCAGCTCCATCGGGGTCGTTTGAATGCATTTAACATAAATGTTAGTATATTGGTGCTCTACAGTTGTAGAATCAGCCGATTTGACCACAGAGATGAGAGTGACGGCTGGCTTGACCGCACGTTACCGCAATACGATAACGTTTCCTGTCAATGCCAGAGTTAGCATGTAGCTTTAGCCGTGATGTCGAGCTCTGCTTTACTTGTCAAGTGTCCATACTTTACTGTATGTGTAGTGTTTACCACTTTGGATTTAACATGTGACAGTGCAGGTTGTATCCACGCAGAGCCTCGCCATTTTCTGCTTTCTCATCTCGGCTCACTGCGGCCGGTTACGTCACGTTACTCTGACTACAACAATAAAAGCAGTAACTTCTGTATGATGAAGCAAATATATCGATTCTGGCATTAAAAAATCCATTTCAAAATCGTAAAATAAAATTGCGATACATAGGTGAATCGATTTTTTTTCCTACCCCTAATAGTCACCTTACCTGTCAGTCTGTTTTTATATTTGTCTGTATGTACTGCACTGTAATGTTAATGTAATTCATCTATTTAAAAACCATCCTCTTCAGTGTCATGACACTCTCTACGTCTCCACTACTGTTATATATTACAATATACAGTATATTATTAAGTGTCAGTTAAATAGATTGCTGCATGCTCACTCAGACCAAGCATGTGTCTTTCAATCTAACTAAAACGTTCTGCATGTACTCCACTAACAAGGAACACAATTCAGACACAGCTTCAACTTGAATTTAACACTTTTACATTCCTGCCATTAACCGTGGAGCGGCGTTCATTCTGTCTTCATCAGGACTCTTGTCAATTGGATTATTGTTCCTCAGTGTGGATTAAATGCCAGTTCCATATCTTTTGGCTCTGACATTTCAAGCTCGTTATAGGATGAAAGATTTTCAATTAGCTTAAGGCCTAACCACAAAAAAGGTATTGACTTGGCTCCTGGTGTAAAATTGTCAGGAGGGCTCCGTCATGTTCAGCATAATGTAATGTGTAATGCCATATAGATGATGCTGATATGAATCGTACTGTACATCGTCCTCTTACATAACAGTAAGTGATTCTTACTCCAACATGACAGTCATCTTGCCGTTATTTACAGTGCGGTCAACTAAAAATGGGTTTTATCAGCTCACTGAAAAAGAATAAGAAGCTTTAGCTCCAGGGCTCAGAGAGAAATTGTGAGAATCACCTGAGAGTCCTGACACAGAGCCGGTACTGACTTGCAGCTAAGATATTCATCTTGATTCATCCTGTGGTTGGTCTGAATTGAAGCTGCTCCACTGACCAGAGAAGACAAGATATTGGGGAGGCGAAAACTAATCCAACCAAAAGAGTGAGAAATCCTTTAAACCTAGAGGCTGTGCCCATGATAGCAACGATTTTTCCCTACAACACCTTCCCCCTGAACGACTCCACTTGCAGGAAATAACACCTTCTGATTGAATAAATTTCAACTTGTGACAGAACTTGAACCAAAAAAAGCGCGAATTTCACATCAACCAAGGCCTCACCTTCATTTATCCATAATGTAAGTGTGTGGCACCGAAGAGGCGAGCTGAAACAGATGTGTGTTTGAAGAGCAGCTGCACTGCTATATATTCCTCCGACTTGTGAAATGTTTCAGAATGTCTCTGAATATATTTGCCAATTTTCTACTTCGGCACTTTCACAGTGAAAGAAAAATAATAGGTTCAAGCTTCTCATTTTGGGATGTTTTGATTTGATGTTCCACTTTCTTTGGAATTAATGATTTGTTGTTAAGGCCAGCGTACAATAAGTGATGGAATAGTTGCCTTCCTAAATCACATCATTATAACAAGGCTTATGACAGTTTAAAAAAAGTGTTTTTTTTAAAGCAGCTTTGATCAATATTTTTATAATAACAATATATCAAATGACGATGGAACAATGTACGGCTGGATGATATGGCCAAAATCATTTCATATCTCGATAACATTGTATATCACAACAAGGGATGCACCGATCCGACTTTTTCAGTCCCGATACCCGAAGCCCAGGTTTCAGCTGATACGGAGTACCGATCTGATACCAATGTTTAATCAATAACCTGTATGCCTCACTCTTTGGAAGTGACTGGATCGGGCTTGACTTAATTCATTAAGTAACTTAACTCATTGCTTTTCTAACTTTGTAAAACAAAATTTAACAAATAAATACATAGATACAATTTTACTGAATTGTATTAAAATACAAAAATTGTATACCTGCAACTTGGTAAAAAATCTTCAAAATTAACAGGAATTACAATTCAATTGTAAACCTTTTTAAAGGGACTATTTGTAACTTTCAGAATTGCTTCTTAACAGCGACACCTGTGGCCGTGAAATCAACGAAAGTCAGCGTCGAGCTCGCGCTTGCTCGCTCTAAATAGACCTGAACGAGCATCGCTCAAAACAGTGAGGCGACACATGTCAGCTAAACCCACAATATCACTCTATATTTCAGCTGCTTGGCAGTAATGTTAGCTGACCAGACTAAGGTCTCTCCATGAACATGATTTAGATCTGATCTTAGTGTTGGCTTTTCCTGCCTCAGCGCAGGCTGATGCAGCGGGGCTCTGCAGCGAGTCTTCCTGGTCTCTCCGCCCGCAGCCAGAGAGAGCAAGGAGACACCGGCACCCGGTAGGTAACGAGGCGATAACGTTACTCACTGAGGAGCTCCTTCCCTTCACAAGACACGGGAAACCTCTGTTGGTCTGGAGGAGCTGCAGCATTTATTTCTGCACAAACGTCCACTGTATATTCACTAGATATTCTCAGAGCTAAACTAACTCTTCTGCAGTGTGGAGTGAGCGCGCGTTCACGTCTAGAGGTGGAGCGAGTACGCGAGAACGCGCGCGCTGTCTGAGTGAAGGCGAGCAGGCAGAGGGGGAGAGGCAGCGGCCACACGCGAACACGCATATGCGAGCGCGCATGTGTGGCGACCCGCTACATTTATATGCTTAAAAAGTTACAAACAGTCCCTTTAACGCAGCAACAAATTGGTCACAATTTAAAAATTCCAGTATAAAATGTATATTATTGAATTGACTAGATCGGCCCCATTGCGGTGACAATACCCGATCCAGTCATTAGACTTAGTATCGGCCAGATATCCGATCCGGTATCGGTGCATCCCTAATCACAGTATTCCCCTTCCCCTCTTTTACCATAAAAAATCTTCGTACATCCATGACTGACTGCCCTGTCAGCCAATAAGACATGAGTATTTCCATGTATTTTCCTGTAAACCCCCTCTCTCTCTCTCTCTCTCTCTCTCTCTCTCTCTCTCTCTCTCTCTTTCTCTCTCTCGTATTGCCTCCGTTCCTTTCACTGAAGATACAAAATTACAACACTGCCGTCTTCTTTGTGACAATTAACCGCTCAAAGTGGAGAATTGTTCAGGGCTAAAGAAAAAAAAATCTTCCGAATGCCGAGGCCAGGTGACGCCACTGGCCCTGAGCGAGAGATTAATTAGACAAGCAAATAAGATATGACCACAAAATTAAGTTTAAAACACAAGCTGATTGCTGGCTCCAAAAGGCCAATGTCAATTTTATAGACGCTTGTCTTACATTGTCATTTTAGATTAATTTTGAAAGGTGCCATTCCTGGAACTAATATAGCTTTCGTTCCAGAGGGTCATGTCATTAATATTGATATAAAACACTCTTCCTCAGTAGTGTTACTAAATAGCCTATTCGTTCTCGCAGCAGCTAAAATGATACCTATAGATTTAGGAAACATCAAGCTAAACAGAGCTAGAATGTCAGTCTGTAATATGCATTTCTTCCTTAATGTTACACTGAATAAATCAAATCTGAATAAATCATACAGTAGATTAAATGGGCTCTGCTGAGTAGCCAGTCTATAATCCATGTGTTCCCACTGGAGGACAAATCCTTGCTGACCTCTCCCCGTTGTGCTCCTAAAGACGAGACTTGCTCGGAGTATTAATTATAGAAGCAGATGCTAATTACTGTATGTTTTGAAAAGCATTATATCGTGTGTATTCTAAAATGCAAATAGCAGAATTTGATTTAGAAATTGTAATAAATATGACTTTACTTATCATTATAAATATGCATTTATAAAAAGCAGTACATGTAGCAATTTGATGAGATTAAGAGTGGGATTAGATTTTAATTACATGAATTAACTGAAGCATGGGGTGTCTGATGAACAGCTGTCAGTCTGTTCACCGCACCTGAGAACTCTCCACCGAACATAATCAGGACCCACACGCCAAGTCCTCTGGGATATATAGAGCATTACGCTTTCTGCATAAATCACTGGATGTCTGTTTTAAGACAATCACTTTGACAGTGTTTACTTGTCTTTGTGTTGTTTAAAAACTCTTACGGTTGGGTATTTTTTTTTTGTTCTGGAGGAGGCTGTTTTTAACCATTTTGATGTTATTTATCAGCCTGTCTGCACGAATGTCTTCTTCCTCTCGGGTCGTTTGAATACCAATGACATGCTGTGTTGATGAATATTGTCCACTGCAGTTTACACCCCTCGTGTCATTATTTTTTTGTGTTGACAGGTTGACACCTGTGATGGAACTTTTCCTCGCGCACCTTCACTACATTCACAGAGTGAGACACGCGATCAGTTTAAAGTATATTCTTAAGTGAACTGGTTGACTCTGCTGCAGCTTTATTTGCAATCTTGTAGCATTGGTGTTTACAGGCTGTTACCGTTCTCTCCGGAGAGACATGTCACCACATTGGAAGTGATCTGCATCGATTCTATCTGCTCATTTCTTTTTAATTAGGTGATTTGTTTCACTTGGTAACTGGAGCCAGCCGCAACCTCGCTGTTTATGAAAATTCAAGCCAGCAACATATCCTCTCCTTTGTGGGAAAAAAAAAATCCTCATGAATAAAATATTGAGTGGAAAAACCTTCCCTAACGCACTGAGTGGACAGGCTATGGATGAAAGTCAGACCACACAAATAGACGAAAATATTTTTTTGCTCACAATGATGCCGAAGGGTTTTGAATTTTGTGGTTTTTACCCGCATGAATTCAAACAGTGAATATAACTCACACCTTTACACTTCACCATAATTAAGGCGAGCTCATACTCCTTCCACTCCTACACAGTGACACGGGCAAAACATGCGTTGGCAGCCAATCTGAATAGGTCAACACACATCACCCAACCTGGCTTAGTGACCCTCCTCCCTAACAGGGTTGAATGTGGCTCAGGCAATTCTCAGCTTAAGGGAAGAGGCGTTTCTATTTAGCAAACACATTTAATTCAGTGTTATTAGTGTTCGAAATAGATTTAACCAGCTCTCTAACTGATCTGCCAAAGAGAGAGAGAGAGAGAGAGAGATAGAGAGCACATGAGTGGGTGAATGAGAGAGCAAGTGCCTTGAAAGAGCTAAAACTTATCTCTATTTGGTAATGCAATGTAATTGCACATATGGAACTACAGTTGCAGGCTTGAGTCTCTGTGAACGGTGACGGCCACCGATTAACCTGTGACCTGTCTCCTATTAAATAATCAGTGGTGGAGGAAATATTAAGAACTTTTATGTAGGGATGCACCGATACCGGATCGGATATCGGGCCGATACTGACTCAAATAGCTGGATCGGGCATCGGTGACAATGGGGCTGATCTATTCAATTAAATTCTATGTTTATATACGATATACATTATATACTGGCATTTTAATTCCTTTTTTTAAGTTTTGACCAATTTGTTGCTGCCTTAAAAGGTTGAATTGTTGAATTGAATGAATTGTTACTGTTAATTTTAAAGATTTTTTTTACCATGTTGCCAGTTTACGATTTATTATTTTAATAATAAATAACAATTCAGTAAATGTATATTTATGTATGTATTTCTTACATTTTGTTTTGCAAAGTTAGAAAGCAATTTTTAAGCCAATCTTGATGTTGCTTTACACATAAAAGAATGAGGCATACAGCTTATTGTTAAACACTTGTATTGGATCGGTGCTCGGTATTGGCTGATACCCAAAGCCCAGGTATCGCTATCGGTACCAGAACTGAAAAGTTGGATCAGTGCATCCCTACTTTTATGTACGAAAAAAAACTAATACCACACTTTAAAAATACTACCTTACAAGTTAAAGTATTATCAGTTACTTACAATAAAAGTACTTGGTGCAGAAAAAGGGCCCTGTGAGTTCAACTATTATATTATATCATATTATTATTACCGATGCATTCATGTGTAAGCAGCATTCAAATGCTGTAGCTGGTTGAGGTGCAGCTTAAACTATTTTGTACAGGACTGCAAATAATCTGCTGATCATTTTCTCCATTAATGGATTAATAAATGAGTAATTGAAAAATCTTAAAATGCACAGTGCTTGTTGTGTCCAATCAATAGTCCAAACCTCAAAAATTATTAAATTAAATTATAATTAAAACAGTTAATCCTCACATTTGAGAAGCTGGAACCGTGAAATCTGAATGATTGTCAAAGCAGTTGCCAGTTGATTTTTTTGTCAGTTGATTAATTGACTAATCATTTCAGCTCTACCCATATATACTGTTGGGTAGTTCAATGTAAAGCGTCATATTTTACAAGTACTTAACATGGTTTGTATGCAAAAAATCTTAATTTTGTGAAGTAATTTGTAATGCCTGCTGTCAGATTATTGTAGTGAAGTAAAGAGTACAATATTTCCCTCTGAAATGTAGTGAAGTAGAAGTATAAAGTGTCATGAAAAGAGAATACTCAAGTAGAGTACAAGTACTTAGTTACATGATACCACAGGAAATAATGTGTTATACTGTATTGAAAACATTTTTAATTACTTCTGTCTTTATTTTGAAATAACTGTTGTCTAGAAAGCGGTCACTGATTTCTATGATTGTCTACAGATTTCTCTAGACATCTCTGCTTTGCCCATCCTGCTTTCTGTATAATCGAAGGAGAAAAAGGGAGACAGAAAGCCGCCTTGCATCTGTTGTACGCCTAATAATAACACATCTGATTGTGCAATCAGAGCTACGGTGGATTTGAAATCAGAGAGCTTGAACTCTCTCACACGCTGCAAAAATTCAGCCACCGGTCTTTATATTTAGTTGGCATTTCAGCTCCTCACATTTGGAACACCCACAGCTAGAGGAAGTTAAATTGAAGATGTAGACTACTCATACGACTGGCCGTCTTTGTCTTCACCCAGTTTGGGGTCCATATGTGAAGTAATGTTAAAAGAAAATTAGTACAATACTTGCAAACTAGAAGCATCTTCTGTTTCTATTCCTGTGTGAAGTCTGAATTCCCATCCAGAGGATAAATGCTTTTGAACAGCAGTGATTTAGAACAGCGGTGCATAAAAGCTATTTCACCCACACCTTTGGAGTTAAATGGATTTATAATGGTTGTTTGCACTGTCTAATCTTTGCGGCTTTCACCACCCGTGTTTTTGTTGTTGTTTTTAGTATAGAACTGGAACTTTGGAGGCTTTTTACCTAAAATGTGGTAATCAAAGACTGTTGAATTAATAAGATAACTTGAAAAACTCTGAAAATCTTTGAAGTCCAACTAGATTTTTCAACTTTAAGATGATCCTACTTACTTTTTTTAGTTTCTGCAGTGAAGTCTGTGCCAGTTAAACAACCAATTTGCAGTGTTGCGTTGTTTTTGTCTTGCTCACTTTGGTCTGGTTCTTGGAATAAATAAAACCATCTAGTTTTCTTAATAGATATTAGTGTAAAATCTGTGCAAACCACTTTTCAGACATCCAGCTCTCACTGAAAATAGAGCGAATGTCTGAAAAATCAAGACCGTTTTTTTACCATTTGAAAGACTATAGATAAGAATAAAATTATATTTGATGACCCTTAAACATTTTTGGAATTGCCCTTTTTGCAGTATAATACTTCCAGCTGTTAGAAAACTGTTAACTTGAAAATTGGGGGCTGAGGAAATTACATTACATTATACAGTATAGCTTCCACAAACAGGAGTTATGTCTGGTATAGACCACCCTTTTAGCTCGTTTGTCTAAAGACGTTAGACAAATATTGTGGAACATATTGTGCTCTTGCTCTGTTTTATGAGCAAAGGCATCTGTAGCAACAGCATTTAATTCCCACTTTTGTATATAGTTCTCTGCTTGCCTATACAGTTATATTAAGTGCAAAACAAAAGAAATTTTGTGAAGAGAGATGAATTATTCTCTCTGGTGTATTTATGAGCAGCGAGGCCTAAAATGTTCTTTGCTCGGAGCTGCTCCATTGTCTTTGCTATTGAGCCCGTCCAGATCACATGTGAGTTTTGTGGTGGTGATGCACCCCGTAACATGGATTTAACAAAGTGAAAACAAGGATACTGACCGGGGGGAAGGACTTCTCCAACATAGTTGTGGGCAAAATAGTTGAAACACTCCTGTCAGCATCCATAGACTGAAATTCCATGACATCTCCAACCCCATTAGTAACACGATCTGCTAGGGAATGGCTCATTATTGGATTATGCTGCTTAGTTTTCATTAGCAGTGCAGTACAGTATCAGTGCTGCATCAGTATATGGTATATTTAGTTTGCTGTTATCACTCCATTGCAAATCTGTACTGTAATAATGGAAAAAAAAATGATGATGAGTGTGTCATGCTTTATTTTTAAACACAAGCACGTTAGCGTCTACAGTCATGCTAACAGCTCTCTGAGGCTGTACTTATAGGCACAGCTGTGCTTTGACCTACATGCTAAGGTTGACATGCTGACATGTTCAGAGTCACAAAGATCACATGTTGATGTTTAGCAGGTCATGTTTACCATGTTAGTTTAGCATGCTAACATTTGTTAATTAGCAGTAAACACGAAGTACAGCTGAGGCTGATGGGAATGTTATTAGATGTGTGGGTATTTGGTCATAAACCAAAGTATGGTGAAAATAGAAATTTTGACGATTGACTGATCACTAAAGTTATTACAAATCATCATGGAGGGCACAAATCTGCCAAATCTTTTGGCAAACCATCCCATAGTTGTTGAAAGGCTGTGTATAAGAAGTGGACGTAGTCACCGTGACATCACCCATTGGTTTGTGGACTGCCGTTTTGAAGCCTCAGGTTTGGTATTTTGTCCGTCGCTATCTTGATTTTTGTCCGTCACCATCTTAGCTTTTTGCAACCACAAGAGGGTGGAGCTAAGTACAACTGAACGTTGAATAAGATGTTTCTAGGCAACGGAAATTACAATTAACTTTCGTGAACTGAAAACACTGTGAAAGGGTTAAAGTTGTAAGACAAAAACACGGGCAACACCGTGGTAGCGATCTGTCAATCACATACCCTGCTTTATGGTCTATTTTACTCTAAATGGGACCATAATTTACTAAATGAATATCATGCTGTATTGAAGAAGACTTGAAACTAGCGATTGAGACCATAAACTCATGTTTACAATGTTTACTGAGGTAATAAATCAAGTGAGAAGTAGGGTCAATTTCTCATAGACTTCTGTACAATCAGACTTCATTTTGCAACCAGAGGAGTCGCCCCCTGCTGGCTGTTAGAAAGAATGCAAGTTTAATGCACTTCCTGGTGGCTTCACCTTTCAGAACTGAAGTTTTCCCACTAATTGAATTACATCACTCAAAACCACAAATCTTGACCTCAGGGATACGCAAGAGGAAAAGTCAGGAGATCACCAAAATATACATCGTCTTGGATTGAATGTCAGTACAAAATTTACGCCCAATAAATCAAGTAGATGTTCAGATATTTCACTAGAAAAGGGAACAAATTGACCTGCTGATGGTGCTGTAGGAAAAGTCAGGGAATCACCAAAGTCTGCAGGATTTATCCTCTTGGGAACATGAATGTCTGCACAGAATGTCATGTCAATCCATTTGAGATATTTATATATTCAGTCTGGAACAAAGTGGTCGACTGACTGACAGACCACTACAGCAAAAACCCTCTTAAAGCAGGTCTTATCAACTAGAAATGCCTTCAGCGTAATAGATTCCATTTACAGTGATATGCTCCAGCCTGGTTGTGCATGTACTGTATTTATATATTCGTGACCTTCTTTTTGTTATTCTTGGATCAGCAGAGGATATTTTATATATACGGTATGTTGTCCTTTTCTGCGACTGCCCTTACAAGTCACTGGAGGTTGACAAGGAAGACAAGCATCGCCATCAGCTCATCTGTGATAGCCTTGGAGAAATTCAGCTTCCATTGTATATGAGGGTTTATTATAAAAGAAGAAATTCTCATTTTGAAAAAGCTTTTATGGTTTGCTAAGAAAAAATAATTGTTGATGGTGCAGTTGTGCCGTCTCTATTTTATTAAATGTGTCTTTGTATGTGTTTGTGTGTGTGTGTGTGTGTGTGCACATATGTGTATGTTCAAGGACTTTTTCTTGATCAGGATAAAGTGTGACCAAGGAACAACATGCCTTTTTTTTCTTATCCATTTTCATACAGTTTCATATAGCACCATTAGCTGGTTGACTGAACCTCAGATGAGCTATGCTTTACAGAATCCAAATTACACTAGAGCCATTTTTCATTCTGTGAAGCTCTTCACAGGCAAAGGGCCATAGATGGGCCTGTTCACTTTCCTTATTTGTCCTTGTCTGCTCGAGGTTGCCTCTGGCTGACATAGCCTGAATTTAAGTGGACATCAATCTCGATAAAGAGGCAGAGCCCAGAGTAATATTACCTCCTCAGATTTATTTATTTTTTTTTTTTTACTGTTTAGCAACACCGTGCAAATAACCATGTTTCATATCACAAACTGAAACATTAACCTCAGATATGAAACAAAATATTTGGATCACGCTGTGGCTTCACGGCGTGTGTCTTTTTAGTTTTACATGTCGATATCCAGACACAGTCTCAGTTGTTGTTTTTTTTAAAGCCCTCGGCTCAGAATAGGACAAGATGTGTCTATTTGCATGGCTGTGTCGTGATGATAAAAAGATTTCCTCCAGCTGGCCGGTGGCCTATCTCAGTGCCGCAAAAGTGATGCAGGGAGAATTTGGCTCAGAGTGGCAGCCATGCCACAGCGGACTGGACTCCATGCACTCCTCATAAATGATGGTCATTAATTCTCCATGTAGGTAGAGGTTTTCCACACGTAGTGCAGGAGCCCTTCCTCTGGGACTGGCCTGACTCAACCCAATCACCACTTCTCATTCTCCTGCTCTCTTCTTTCTCTCTCTCTCTCTCTGTTCCTGTCGCACCCTGTCTGCTCTCCCTCAGTTATGCATGAAGACAAAGTTCCCGGCTCCCTCTGTTTGTCGAGCCCATCTGATAAGTTGCAGACAAGTCACCATGGTTTCCATCATCTCTGATGCTAGAGGCACTCTCCTTTTCTCACATTATGAAATATGAGTTGTTCCCAGTTGGCTCCCTTGACCTAAATTTCCAGTATTTGCACTTGACAGTTTTTAAGCTCACGCTTGAATTACGATTTTTTTGTATGTGTTTGTTATCAAGTAAGCAGACATACCTCAGGCAGTTGAATGAATTTACATCATAATCAGATTAAACAGCGAGCTATACGGCAGTGCCAAGTTCAAATTATTTTCAAGAAACACAAGAACACAAAGAAAGCGTTGTGCCTAAATTGCATTTTAAGATCAAGAAATGCAATATAGCATCTGATCAGCATCAATGCAAAGTAGTAGAAAACCTCATTTTTTTTGTTTGATTTTTCCGCCGGTACAGGTGTCATCTGCACTTAGACCATATGGTTGCACAGTGGTGCGGTTGAAGTGCTCCTGCAGAAAACCATTTGGCTCCGACATAGTCTGTATATTAAAATCTCAGCAAGCCTCAGAGGCTATTAGATTTTTCTATGTTAACAAACAGGAGAGCTCTTCAAAGGCTCAGACTTCAACATAATTGGAAAGGAAATCGAGCCAGAGCTGCGCTAATGTTTCTTAGCTCTTTTCCTCTGCCATTAGTGATCTCAGGTCCCACAAGAATGAAAAGCTGGACAGGCGTGCTATCAAAGAACTGGTGTGTAATTTGTTTTTTTTGCAGTATTTGTCTCCTATATCCCCTTTAAGTCTGTGGCCACCTTTGACACAGAGTATTAGTCTTTTTTTTTTTTTAATTAAAGTCCATTATCTTCATGCATATATTTTTTACACTGTTTTTTGGTCTGTTCTCTGACATATTATCTGTGCCTTCACAGCTAGGGAATAAATTATACTATCCTCTTATGATGGGTGGGGTGATGTGAGCAGCCAGCCAAAATAAATATGTAAGATATTCTTCAAAGAACTGCTCACTTCATTTTATTCCAGATTAAATAAAGTGATATGAGGACGTAAGAGGCCATTGTTTCTGTAGACTCCAAATGACAGGATGACCTTATTTAGTAAGGACGTAATTGTAGAGTCATTACGACAGCCTGCTGGTGAGGTCTTGTCCTGGGAGGTCTATGGATGGAGAAACCTCTCCTGACAGACTACTTAAGTACTGTCTCCAGACCTGGGACCCGCTCAGTTATGAGTTAGTGGTTTGGTGATGTCCAAATCCCCGTGGCACGCCATTCAAACGCAGAACGACCATTAAAGAGACTGTGGCACATTAGTATATAAACCCTGCGGGCTTGAGAGCACTTTAGCACTGTTTCTGTTTCATGGCAATATCAATTAACGCACTTAACCTCTAACAGCAACAGCTGTTGCCGAACTACTTTGAGCTACTGTGAAATCTGCGCCATCGCAGCTGTAATTATTAAATATTTTGAATCTCTTTTTAAAATGATCAGAGGTGTTAATTAAAAGTGATGAAAACAAATGGACTCTGTGGAGATAATGGTAACCGTCTCATGTTCAACAAGGCCTTCTGGCTTGTGTCCACACAAGGATATTAATGAGCCATTGACCTTATAGTATTCATTGCCCGCCGCGGATGTGAAAAATGCTTGGCTTTCAAAAAGTTTTATTAAATCAATGACTCATCAGAGCTGTTTATTGCATGCAGCATATCAACATTTTGTTGACGTGATTGAGTTGATCTACATAAAAATTGAATTTGCCCCAAGAAGCATTCACGCTTCTTACAGTAAGTGTGTGTTAGTGGACTGTGATGAGGAGGCGGAGGTAATTGACAATACTGTGGAGTAATCAGAAGGAAAGACGCAAAAGTTTGCTGTTTGAAGCTATGACCTTTTGGTGAGACAATGCCTAAGAAGCTAAGGGTTATTTTCATTAGATTTGTTTTTCAGTGTATTAATTATAGAGTCTTTTAAATGTCAGAAAAATAGGGAAAATAGTAATAAAAAAAAATAAATAATAAATAATAAATTATAATAATAATATGAATAATATCATGATATTTTTAGGCTAAATCACGATATACGATATAGTGTATATTGATATCTTCATATTTTCTGTAAAATAACATAACTGTTTGATTTAACCCTTTTTTATGTATTATTTATTCATTTTGTTTTATTTCTTTATTTATTATTGTCAGACTGACAGACTTATTGAATTTATGTGAAATTGCCTTTCACATTCACTGGAAGATCACTTTTATTTTGAAGTCAGTTCTTGGTCGCTTTTATTTTGAAGCCAGTTTTTATACGCTCTTACGTACCGCAAAACAACGTGGAAGTTAGTGTGACCATCTTTTTCGAAGTGGAGGCTGGCATCTTCCATCACCTTTTCCGACCTCAACACATATAAACTTTGGTGGCTTTGGTGCTTTACGTCTTCCGCTCTCTCCAGGCTCTTTCCCAGTTCTCTGCTTCCCTCCAGATACAAAAACACACACCCCGTACACACATTCATACTCATATGCCAGGCACACTCGCCCAAGAGAGTGTGTCTGTGGGAGGGAGAGAGTCACGGGAGAAGTGAAAGGTCAAAGCAAGTCTCATGTTGGCGGCTTAAATAAATGACAATATTTGTACTCAGTGTTGGTGATATAGTCATTTATTACATCCCACGTAGAACAAGCCACAATACATTGAGTATATTCGATATATTGCTCACCCCCATGCCCACCACAATTCCCCAGAGCCCAATTGATGTCTCTAAGTTGTTTGTTTTATCCAACTTACAGTCAAAAACACAAAAGTATTCAGTTTACAGTGA
>CAKAOH010019671.1:20000-83209 GCA_916701665.1 Sebastiscus tertius | reverse complement strand
AGCTAAGGGTTATTTTCATTAGATTTGTTTTTCAGTGTATTAATTATAGAGTCTTTTAAATGTCAGAAAAATAGGGAAAAATTCCCACTAGGGCTGGGTAAATATTATAAATAATAGGCTAAATCACGATATACGATATACTGTATATCGATATCTTCATATTTTCTGTAAAATAACATAACTGTTTGATTTAACCCTTTGATGGGTATCATACCAGTGTGATCATTCTAGTAAACTGATCTGAACACTCTTAGGTGGTGTACTGTCATACTGAAGTCAGATTGGTGACTATTATTCATGCAGTTTAAATTCAATTTGTTCCGAAACACAGTTTGTAGGCGGTAGTTTTTTTAATTATCATTGATTTTATTTATTATTTATTCATTTTGTTTTATTTATTTATTTATTATTGTCAGATTGACAGACTTATTGAATTGCCTTTCACATTCACCGCAAGATCACTTTTATTTTGAAGTCAGTTCTTGGTCGCTTTTATTTTGAAGCCAGTTTTTATACGCTCCTACGTACCGCAAAACAACGTGGAAGTTAGTGTGACCATCTTTTTCGAAGTGGAGGCTGGCATCTTCCATCACCTTTTCCGACCTCAACACATATAAACTTTGGTGGCTTTGGTGCTTTACGTCTTCCGCTCTCTCCAGGCTCTTTCCCAGTTCTCTGCTTCCCTCCAGATACAAAAACACACACCCCGTACACACATTCATACTCATATGCCAGGCACACTCGCCCAAGAGAGTGTGTCTGTGGGAGGGAGAGAGTCACAGGAGAAGTGAAAGGTCAAAGCAAGTCTCATGTTGGCGGCTTAAATAAATGACAATATTTGTACTCAGTGCTGGCGATATAGTCATTTACTACATCCCACGTAGAACAAGCCACAATACATTGAGTATATTCGATATATTGCTCACCCCCAATGCCCACCACAATTCCCCAGAGCCCAATTGATGTCTCTAAGTTGTTTGTTTTATCCAACTTACAGTCAAAAACACAAAAGTATTCAGTTTACAGTGATATAAGATAGAGAAACCCAGCAAATCCTCACATTTGAGAACTAATTTTGATTTATTTTGCATGAAAAATGACTCAAACAATCTGCAGTTAAAGCAGTTGGCAATACATCTTTTTTTTGATCAGCTAATTATTTTAGTACTGATTACATTGGCATAGCATTTTAACCTTTAACAAGATTCAAATGAATAAAAGTGGGAATTAAACACTATTTATTTGGTTGTCTGTGGAGTCAACCTGCTTCTTTTTTGTTGTATTTTCTGTGCAAGCTGACAGAGCCTGACACACTGCAACTTTAGAAAACACAAGCAATGTGAGAAATCAGACACAAATGAAGAAAACATTCCCAGCAGTTTGACAACTTATGCATTGCATTTTGGAAAGCACTTCAAAACCAAAAAACACAAGCAAATACACAAAAACAACAACGAAATGCAAGCATTAGCAGACACAGAAAATATACGTACATACAGAGAACTGTGAAATGCAAACAACTGAACTGAGCTGCAACACAGTAGAAATATATCCAGTGGATCCTTTCTTGTTTGTACTTTATGATTGCGTTCTCCACATTTGCAGTGAACTTCTCTGGCCCCCGATCAGACAGAGCGCTTCTTGCAGGTAGAAGATGCAAGTGCTAATGTTACCTTATTACAAACCATGAACTGTACATGACCCAAATAGTTAATAATACAGTTTGAATGAATGAGAACAACTTATCCTAAATCTCAAGTACCGTACTAATTTGCCTCCAGGCCTGCTGTTTTCTGTTCAGATCATGGTAACTACTGTTGGTAACGTCATATGGACTTGGACTTGCATTTATATAGCGCTTTTCTAGTCTTCCGACCACTCAAAGCACATTTCCGCATTCACCCATTCATTCATACACTGTTGGCAGAAGCTGTTAAGGAAGCTGTTGCCCATCAGGATTTAATCTAAATACTCATTCACACACCGATGGCTATGCCTTCGGGAGCAATTTGGGGTTAAGTGTCTTGCTCAAGGACACATCGACTTGTGACCTGGACCAACCGGGGATTGAACCTCCGACCTTCCGATTGGTGTACAACCTGCTCTACCCTCTGAGCCACAGCCGCCATATAGATCTGTGTATCCAGCAAAAGTCACCACAATGAGAAAAAAAACACTTACTACGTTGGCCGCTTTTCGTAGATAAACGAGAGGCGCTCAGCAACGCAAAAGCAGCGCGCAAAACACTTCATTGAAAACAATTACAAAAAGCCGCCCTCAGGCTGCTAAAACGCGCTCTGTCTGATCGGGGCCTAAACGTGTAATCCAACGTGTGGACATGTTTTCTCTATTTGCTTGTATTTTCTTAAGTTGCAGTTCACCGGGTTCTCTCAAGTGCTTCTAATATTGGACCCTGCCACATGTGTGAACAAGACCACATAATACATCTTGCCTTGTGTTTAAAAAAACTCGACAATAATTGCTATATGTATATGTGAGTGCTTGACCACTTGGATACCAGTGAAAAGTGTTTCTTCAACTGAATGTGTCTGTTTGCGTCTCTGCTCACCACCTTTTTTCTTACCAATGTTATGACAGATGCCATGCTGCTGGTGGCACAGAGGCTGGAGGGACCTTTCAACATTGAATCTGTCATGGAGCCTATTGATGTCAAGATTTCAGAGGCCATCATGAATATGCAAGATAACAGTGCCCAGGTCTCCTACAGGGTATGTCAATTATGTTTATTCCCCAGATAACAAAAGTAACACCTCAGAAGTACAACTTGAAGCAAAACTAAAGGGGGGGATTCATACTGGACTGTGTCTAAGGTGTGTAGTGTAACACGTTCTAATTATGTCCAAATTTAGGTCTCGTATTTGAATTATATGTTTCAATTTGGTCAGATAATCTTAGTTCAACTAACAGTAGTTAATGTGTTTCCTGTGTTTTACTGCATTTTTCTTTGCCCACAAAATTGTAGTCAGAAAGAAAAAAAAAAAATGTAGGTGGTTGTGAAGAATTTTTTCTGCCCACGCACTTTTTGGATGCCTGTTCTCATTCTCTTTCCCATGCAACAGATGCAGTTTTGTTTATGGTTTAAGTATATGTGGTATTTTCCCAAAAGCCTGTAAAAACTTAACTCTAACATCTTAAATAGCATTGGTCACAGCTCCTGGTTGAATCACCTATCAACGTGGTTACCTCAACTTGACATAGAGCACTGTCACGTTGGTAATGTGGGGCCAATGAATCACAAGACCTTAACAAAACAGCATGTTTTCCCAATTTTCCGCTTCCCAAGTAATTTAAACCCCTGACAATTGGGTGCCCATGTTTTTGTAATTGCAGGTTTTTCAAGGCTGTGGCCAGCCAAAACCCGCAGGAATGACTAGGTCTACCCGCGGTGTTTCGGATGTGTTCAACGCTCGCTTCAGGCCGTACAGCCCAGAGGAGCGGCCTACCACTGCGGCTGGCACAAGCCTGGACAGACTGGTAAGGAGACAGAGCCAATGCTGCTGTTTTCAGGCGAGACACTGCCTCAGTGTAAACATCATTTGTCTTTCTGACTTGACACTGTTGATTAAAGCTGGTGATTTGCCATCGTAAGCCCCTGGAGCCGGAAATTAATTCTTTGTACTTGTCCTCCATTCAGGCCCCTCTATCGATTTGTGTTTGTTAACGAATCAACAGCTTTACCCCAAGAGGGCAGTGGAAGGTGCGGTGCGCCGCGTTCAGTGCCCTTCTCATCTCTGTGTACTTGGCAAACAGAAAAGAAAGGGATGAAAGCAGAGATGGATAGATTTTGTGAGGCTGACCATATCAATTGTTTGCTGTAAAGCACACCTTTATTTTCTATCAGATTAGCCGTATGTTTGTTGGATTGGATCTTGATACATGGATTTCCATCTCAAACAACCTTGAAACCTAAAATGCTGCATCAGGGTAAAGGTTAACATGGAGCTGACAGACCAATTCAGCTGAGAGACAGTTCTCATCATGGATTACCTTTGCAGACACAGTGCCCTTCCTTTCTCCCCTCTAGTCCTTTTTCAAAGTAAATCTTTTCAAATTGTATCTCAGTCATGTTGAAGAAACCAGTACACCACAGTATTTTTTTGGCATTATTGAAAAGTACCAAATGTATGAATTCAGTTTAGTGGAAAGACGGTCTCGCCCACAGTGTTTAAAACACGCAAAATGAAATGTCTCAGAGCTTTGTATCAGGTTAATAACAGGTTATTTAGTTAATGAATACATCATTTGAAAAGCAGCAGCTTTTTGCCATCTGGCTCTTGGAGTCCCGCAACAATAAATGACTTATTTGTTTTATTCAATGCTAATTATGTTTTTTTGCACAATTTAATTCATTCTCCACACATTTTTTTTTGATGTCTCATATAGAGCGGTTGCCTTTTTTTGCTTTGTGTTGTCCGTCAACGATTTCTCCCACCTACACTGAATTAATTAAGACTTTCTGTTTCCCTGCCTTTATGCTGCAAACCAGAGGATTGTTTGGAATGCGATGCAACACAGTGTAAGGTTCAACATTTTATACTCATACTTGTTTTTTTTGCTGGGACTATTGTCTGCAATTGTTTCATGCATTATGACAAAGCGAAAATTATGTTTTAACATTGTGTGGTTGGTATGATTGTGTTCTAAGCATTAGAGCTTTACAGCAGACAAGCATTGTGACCTGTAAATCCCAGTGGTATGCGGCACTTGGTGTGCTAAGCGTCAGTCGCGGTCTCATTTCCATCCCATATGGGAATCGGTGTCACCTAGTCTCATAAAATTGGCTGTGAAGGAGCATTTTGTGTTAATTTATTAGGGGATCTACCGCAGGAGCTATTCAGATACCGATAATGGCCGCTGTGGTGTATTATAGCATCAAAGTATCAGCTGTTAAAGATGTCATTTTACAGTTGAGTAGCTATCACCACAGGGATTGTTGAACACATGCCATGGTGTCCTCAGCTAGTGAGGATTTCACTCTGGAGATCCAAAACGATCCTTTCACAACCACCACATCTATTCTAGACACATCCCAGTCAAAGACCCTCATTGCCATAGCTAATAGAGTCAACTCCTTGAGGAAGCCAGCCAATCAGCAGGTGACCTGCTCCGTCAGAACTGGCAGAGGGAAGAGCTGTGAAGAGTTGGTGGGGGAGTGTTGAAACCAGCATCTGCTGTAACAGTACAGTGAAGATGGGGGCTCCAGACTGCTCATGAATAACTGGGCAATTAGCCTGCTTGGAGGATCTCACAAGATGGAGCTCAGTGACAGGATCTTATTTTTAACATGCGATAACTAGACCAGTGTACCTGAGCAGCAAATTCTATTATCAACATCCCTGAGCCCGAGACATCCGTGCTTGCTGATCACAGCGGCCCCAGGAAGCTGCAAATCGTGACATTTCGGTAATGTGCTGTAATGGGGGTTGTTTGGTTCATGAAATGAAAAGGAAAATGCTTGGTTTGTGTTTTTGCTCACATCCATCATTTCAGCCGCAATCAGTTGTCAGCTGAAAATCAAAACAGAGCAGCATTAGCATTCATTTTGAGTCATGGTTCAGGCAATTTGACGGCTATCCATTCTGCTTTTAGCGCTGTTTTTGGCCTCCACTAATACCTGAGAAAATATCTGGCTCTTTAGCTGCTAAATGCTCCACAGTGTTCACCAGCTCGCTGTTAACTTTGTCTGCCTGCTGTTTGGTGCTGAGCAGGTAGTGTATTGTGGGTTTATTAGAGCTGCTGCCTGCTGATGAGAGTGAACCACAACAGAAAAGTTGCAGGACTAAAAGTCCCAGGGAAACGGAAGTCATAGCGTCTTGAGCTTCCGCATTAAGATGTGTTCCTCAGTGAAACGGAATATTTGAGCGGTGAACAGTTATGAGAGGGGTTTAAATCAAATCCTTTGCATTTGATTGGACCACAGAAAATGTGGGCGGGCTTGGAATGTAGCGTGATGCGGAGCTACGGAGACACACCTCCCTTGTCGCTAAGAGTTGCAGATTGATTGATGGAAGGATGTCATGATATTATTGGTTTAAATTGGTTGATACTATCTTACATAAGCCCATGTCGTATTTTGTTTTACAGTAAGAAAAGATGATTGGATTTTGATTAGGGCTGTCAAATCTAGAAATCTATTAACAACACAAAACAATGACAAATATTGTCCAGAAACCCTCACAGGTACTGCAATTAGCATTAAACATATGCTCAAATCATAATATGGCAAACTCGCAACTCACAACAGGCAACAACAGCTGTCAGTATATCAGTGTGCTGACTTGTCTATGACTTGCCCAAACCTGCATGTGATGTGTCTGTAAAGGGGAGACTCGTGGGTACCCATAGGATCCATTTTCATTCACATATCTTGAGGTCAGATGTCAAGGGACCCCTTTGAAAATGGCCATGATAGTTTTTCCTCACCATAATTTAGTGTTAATTTGCAGTGTTATTTTGCTTCAGTCGCGACAAGCTAGTATGACATGGCTGGTACCAATGGACTCCTTAGGTTCTAGTTTCATAGGATAACAGTATCATCATGATATCTTTAAAATTGAGCCCACTACAACCTAAAAATCGCAAATTGTATTAAGGTGTTAAATAAATTAGTGGTATCGCGTTAACTTTGACGGCCCTAATTTTGATATAAAAATACAAAGAAATAGATTTTTTTGTGTATTCGTTTTGCATGTATTGTTAAATAGGTTCACATAATTACCGGGGATGTGGTCTAAAAGGGTTTAAAAGGCATTTTTCATTTAATCTCGACTTTAAAACCAAAACAATGAGTTGAAACATGCTATAAAGCTCACTAATGCTGAAGGGAACTGCAGAATGAGGTGATAATCCTCCGTGGGTTCATCACTACAAACAACCCCTTTCACATGCAAGTAGTCATGTAGTATATTGTTAATATACAAATATTGATAATGCATTGTCACTGCCAGTCGATTCAAATTTGAAATATTCCCTTAAAGTCACACACTGTAAGAAATGGTAAATGGCACTTCACATCCACTCATATTTGACCATATTTGGCTGCTAACATGTCAGCTACAGTGATACAGCAATTAACACAGCCGAGTGTGGAAATACTGTATTTTAAGGTGCCGCTCTTCTATCCGCCGCTAGATGCTGGCTCAAAGCATTCTGAGACTGTAAAGTCAGTGATAAAACCTTCAACTTGTCTCTAGAAATACAAGGTCAACAACTATTAATATATAATAATTTCAATATTGTTAAAAGAAATATAAAAACAGCCAACAGCTGTGTTTGTTTCAGGGACACGTTTGAAGTCTCTCTGGATTAGGTTTCTGATAATGAGCTGTGAAAACAAGTGTTAAATGCTTAAAATCATGTCACAAGGCCTCTACAATCCAAGCTACTGCATGATATATGCATGATTCCTATTAATAACACAACGCTTAAAGCATAAATCTATTGTACAGCTTTGACAGCTGCTGAACTTCTCCTCCTGTGTTTGATACAATTTAAAGGTTTAACGTAGACACTTACGCTGCACTTTAGCCTGTCAAAACAGTTTGGGAACTGATGAGTGTTTTATATGAATACTATAACAGTAGAATTAAACTGTATAATCTCATAAATGAAAAGTGGTACGCTGAGTGCTTGTGTGAAATAGTTTTTGATTACAATAAATGAAGCAGCCACAGTGGTTATTATTCAGCAGTTAGTACGCTCAACTAAAGATGGTTAAAGTTAAATTCAGGCAGTGAAACATAACCTTCGCCATTGTGATGAGTCATGTTGTGGTAATATTGAATTACTTTAATGGCGGCAGTGGTTTGCTCAGCTAACATTGAATTACGATGGTTGATGTCATATGTTTTAGATACCACACACATCTGCTGTGAAGTCACTCCCGCAGCTTTGGTTTGTTAATAAGCAAGCAAAGGCATGGCAGGAACACACAGAAACAAGTCCTGAAAATCCAAGAATGGCATATTCTTACATTTATATGTCTAACTTGTGAAACGTTTGGTGCATTTCTATTGAGGTCCTGCAGTTGACATCACTGCCTCTGACAGCCACCATACTGGCGGGCAGAGAATATGCTTCTCTCAGGCTCGCTGCCTATAGACACATCAATACTGACTGCTGAGGTAGCTAGTTCTAATGAGATAATCTTATTAAAGGCAATGTCCACTACACCAGAAATGTTAAACAAGAAGTGAACGAATGGGAGAGTATAGATTTGTAGTGATCATTTAAAAATAAAAGTTCTGGCATTCTTTAAGAGATAAACATAGAAAACATAGAACTAAATAGAATCAGTTTATTGAACACAACATGGATCTGCGTCATCACTGGTCCTTGAATAAGTGCGACTATGCCAAATTCATGTTTTGCACACATGATTATGTTTTATTTATTGGTCACTTAAGCCATGCTATTGTCAAATGAAGCCTGCCGCTGGATGTGATCTTCCAGTCCGGTCGCAGGAAAAGACGTTTGAAAGGCACGATAATGCGCAAGGCAAAAGGGTGTAATGAGAACGCCGTTCTTGCTGTAAGCGTGTCACTTTCCTGCCATTTAGTCTGTATTGACTGCAATGTAATGACGTAGAATAACAGGAGAGAAAGACCGCTAACAGCGGGTGAGAGGGGGAGGTGGATGGCTCCAACAAACACAGGACTTTCAACCAGGAGGCCGGTGTTCGAGACCGGTGTTACATTACGTTAGTGATGTTTGTCTCGTGTTTCCTTATGTTGCGTTTGTTTTAAGCCCAACCATGACATTTTCCCTAAACCTTACTAGGTGGTTTTGTTGCCTAAACCTAAGTGATTGTTTTTGTTGCTGCACCTTCATGCACGTGTGTAATATTCACGCCTCGGCGAGGCTAAACACAACACTGACACGCTGTCCTCTGGCTTTTACCGGGTTGGATCTTCACTAGTTCACATTAAACAAGGTCTTCTTGCAACTAGTACTTTCCAGAAAATAAGATAAAACATGAGAAAATACAGTTGAGTTTCTGATTATTGATTAAGTACTAGATTCTCCATTTTTGCATTACATGTGTTCCCAAATTTGATTTTCATCAAAAATGTTTGCATTTATATTAAAGCTAGGGTTGGTAATCTTCTTCAAGAACATGTTTTGTTATATTTGTTGAAGTTCTCATTACATCCTGACAGCAATCAATAAATAAAATGCTCGCATTAGCTTATTACGAAAGATATGGACTCCGCAGTAGCCACTTATTACATTTAACATGTATTTCTTCTTTTTACCTATCATCCTACCAACCTAATTGGATGAGGTTGAATTCTAGGAAGGATGCATGCTATTGTTTGTTTGGTATATAAAGTCAAGTCAAGCCATATTTATTTATAAAATGCCAAAACACAACAGGAGTTATCTCATGACACTTTTCATATAGAGCAGGTCTAGAGCATACACTTTCTAAACATATGTATTTCCCATCACTTCCCATTGTATCAATGTGGTTGTTTAGAGTTAACGTGATACAGGTGGTCAACGGGTGGCTTGTATGAAAAGCAATTTATTAGCCATTGTTATTTATGAACCCAGTTCTTGCTTCCTCCTTTCGTTATGTCAACGCTGCAGTACCCCAATAGGTTGTTAGGAAACTTTTCGTAAGGTTCGGGTATTGAACGAAGTGTCAGTATGTAACAGCTGTGGTCAGAAAGTTTCGCCACGGTTCTCGACTCTCTTTTCATAACCAGCATGAGCAAAATACAGAAGTTTAAAATGCAGGTTTTGACCACCTGGTACAGAAATATCACAAAAAAATGGGATAAAGAATAGTGACTTGTTTGTTACCTGAAGCTTTCTGTCAGTGTGTGTCTTAATTGAATCTGCTGCCTGTTGTTTTTTTCATGCCTCTGTGGTGTAGAATAGGTGTGAAGGTGTTAGTCTCATGTAGCTGCCTCGGCGCCTCGTTCCATCATTAATGTGACAGCATTTATGTGTTTATCTTGCAGCTGGGACATGACTGGATTCCCTGTGAGAGCACGTCTTTGTTGTCCCGCACATTGTCCTCGTTTACATTCTGGCACTAGATAATTACCTGTGACAGTGACACTACTCAGCCCTGTGAAAGTTGACAATTGTTTAAGGTGGCTTTTGATAAGAACTTCTTGTGTGGATTTACCGCTAAGTTTGTGAGTCAAAGAATGTGCGAGGGATGGAAGGGAGAGCCTGCGTTCATTTCTTCTGTTGCCTATAGAGAAGCCTGGAGGAGCGGGCCCACCTCCAGCTCAATGAGCCATGACTGTTTAATTGCCTGACATTCTGTCAGAGCACACGCCCTCAAAGCTCTGAGAGAAATGGAGATTTGAATGTCCAAAGAGGGGATAAAGGCAAAACAGACTGTCAGGCTCAGAGGCGCATTATAGATAAGAGGTGGAGCTTTTAATTTGACATTTGTAACAAGTTTGGTGCAGTTCAATTTAGTGTAGTTTTATTGGTCCTTTTTTGTCTCCCTTGTGTGGTACACGGTTCGCATTTTATCAGTGTGGCACTATAAACAATAAGAGAGAGACACAAACAAGGCCAGACTGCAGAAAGAGCCTGAGGGAACAATATTAGTCATAAAGGAATCCTTTGATACATAACTTTATGTCCGTTAATAGCATTGGACCCACTTTTTACATAGCTTTCAGAAGATACTACTTTTCTTTTTTAAATGATTGAGACATCAACAGCAACTGCAAGGTTATTCATGTACACACTCTTCCCTGATTATTAATAAATGCAACCCAAGTCATTAATTTCCAGCTCCAACATCTTTGATGTATTCAGAAAGCTCTCTTCATTAACGCTAGGTCAGTTAATTTATATGTATGTCTAAGGCTCGTTGAGTTTTTACAGAATTTCACTGAAAAACACCTGAACTTCTTGACATTTTTAAAAGGACACGATTGATTTTGACCACTTTCTATTTTTTTTTTTTACTGGTACAAGAATAAATCTGTTCTCAGTTCATATTACACAAGGTCTTCTTGCAGCTAGTACTTTCCAGAATATAAGAAAAAATACTATTGAGTTTCTGATTATTGATTAAGTGCTATATTGTCCATTTTTGCAAAACAAATGTTTCCAAATCTGATTTTCATCAAAAATGTTAGCATTTTATTTAAGGTATAACATGCAAGAATTAACTAACAAACAATGTATAGACTGATACAAAAATAATCCCTCTCAATCATCACTTATGACCCACGAGAAGTGTGTGGCGGTCTCTGTTTCTGCAGAGACCCTGCAGCCCTCTGCCTGTATTTTCTCCTTTCTTCTTAATTTGCTTTACTCGGGACACTTCTGGGCGTCAACAAAGTAGCTTTGTGCCACATATGGGCGTGTAACCCCCAGCCAATAACAGCGCCCAGGGTGTGCAGCCAATTCAGATGGTCAAATGCTGTCACTTTGTCAAGCCCCTCGGCTTCTGATAACGAGGCACAAGTATCCACATACAAAGCGGCCGTATGTCACAGACGAGAAAGGGTTGTGTTATGTCCATGTGTTCCAGTAATCCCCCTGCTCCTCTCTGTGCTGGGAGTGCAGCTATGATCGGTGTTTGTCTGTAGTCTGACGAGAGCAGCGCTGAGCCACAGCCAGCAAACAGGAAGCCTGCAGTCATTCAAAATCCGGCAATTAGCACTGTCCCACAGTTAGGCAGAGTTGTGCGGAGCTGGTTGTGTGTTTTAGAACGTAACCGCCATGAAACAATCAGAAAATAACATTTTATTTCTCTGATCCGCTGCTTTGTTCTCACTAACGCCGCTCTCTCTCTTCAGTCACTCTATAGCTCACTCGACCACCGCTGCTCTGTCTCTCCCTCTCGGCTCTTGAGCTGTGGAGGTGTGGCCAACTTTGAATGCGGTGTTGCTGTCGCAGGACTGTAATAAACCCGTGGACGGCCTAACTCCCTGCGGACGCTCTATCCGTGCACTCGTTGCACGTCACCAGAGACTTCCACAAGCTGCTAGATTGGCAGCTGTGAGTACTAGCATTAGCCATGTTCGTTGTTTACGTTCATTATGATATGTTTACATTCTTGATGATAATTGTGGGGGAGTGCCTTTGGAGGGAGGCCTGACGGGACGGACTGTCTGTGTTGCCGACTTGGTGGCTTTCTCACTAGATTTAGGGGCTTGCTAGTGCTCATTGAAAGAGTTGCAACACTGGGCTGGGTTTTTAGGTTGGATAATTTTATTTAAATCTAGCGTACTCTTGCTAGTTTCTCAACATTACCAACCCTAGCTTTAAATCCAATTTCCACCTGCTTCTCAACTTTCAAATATGATATTTTTGTTTTTCTGTGCACACAAATATGATAGAAGCTTGATGATTCTATAATTGTTAACAAATTATAGCTCCCCTTTCATCTGTGCTGTGCAGATATAATTTACCCTTGCCACTCTCTTTTCTTCCTCTCCCTGCCTGTCTCACCCTGTAAAACATTTTTTGTATTGCTGCCGAAAGTAAACATTTTTGGAAACCAAAGTCAACAATCAACGGTGGCTATCCAGCATACATTCGGCATACACCCCAAGGTTAGTCTAAACTTGCCGCAGCAATTCCCGACTGCTGCTCGAAACAGAAAAAAAAACATGTTACATAATATTGTTGGAAATAGTCTCCATGGAAAGTGCGAGACACTCGCAGTGGTTCCTGACCTGTGGTCACAAAATAAATAAGAGGGGTCAAATTAGGATTAACAGAAAATTGTGTGTTTATTTAAGATTAAGATCTAAGCTTCGCTTTTTTTCTTGTGAAATACTGTATAGTTTTACTTCTCCAGGCCTCTGATAATTATTCAAATAAAACAGTGGTTGCACTGCTCATTTTTGAAACTGATACCTGCTGGAATCTTATCTACCAAATAAGTTGTAATGTCACAAATCATGCATCGCACTAAACTCAGATTTACTGGAGAGTGGGTGCTACGCTTCCTCAATGGCGCCATCGGTTGTGACGGCGTTATCAGCTGTGACTGACGTTTGAGAGGTCGTGAGCTATGTGGCCTAAACAAAGCACAAAGACGCTCGGATTACAACACACAAAGAGGAAGAATGACATTACTCCTCTATATATTTACATAGCTAATACTTGTTTGCTGCCATATTAATACAGCCTTCTAATGTCCGACTCTGCACATACAGTACATCATTCTGCACAGTGAAGGTCAAACATCCAACTGAGCTAAATGTATTTTTGAGTAGAGTTGGACTTAAATAAATAACCAAAAGCCACCTCTTACTGTGACATTAGATCAAGGACAGTTTGTTGTGTGTTATACCCTCAGGTCTGCTGTAGGCCTATGCCTAACCGTGCCAATGTGCATTTCAGTAGTCGGTTCAAGTCCGAAAGAGACAATCACTCCTGTCCTCTTGGCTAGCCCTCTCAGTGAGAAAAGGTGTCAGTATGGTGGATCAATGCTTAGAATTGCTGCCTTACAGCAAGAAAGTTTTGCACTTTAATCTCTGTTTTCCCCATATTTGCTTTTTTCTCTCTCTCTCTCTCTCTCTCTCTCTCTCTCTCTCTCTCGGGGTACTCAATACTGCTGTTATTGTCTGTCTGTGTTTGTTAGCATTGTGAGAGACCAGTGATCTGTCCAGGGTTTTCCCTCGCTTTGGCTCCAGCCTTCCATGACTCTGATCGGGAGTAAGTGAGTGAAGAGTGTAGAATAAAAGGTGCAAAAAGGTAGTTTTTCAGTTTAGGTGGGAGTGATCTGACTGGATTGAACAGTCTATCAAGCTGCATACTGAATCTATGGTGTGTAGAAACCGTCTGTCTCTGCTCACTTTCATGTTAGGATAAATTATTCATCCATACACTTAGTACATGGGTAACTTGTACTCGTATAACATTAAGTAAAACTGAATATTCATGCACACAATCTTTTGTCCTCTCTCATTCTTTGCTGCGTTCAGTAGGAAACACTGAGTAAAACATCCGTGGGCGGTTTGTGAAGTCAGTTGTCAGGAAAAAGAGCACAACCACTCCTTTCCCCAAATCTTGACCCTGGCATTATATTTCTGCAGTCCAGGACCATGTCAAGCCACTGAAACATTCTTGTTTTGGATACAGCTTAATGGAAGCAAAGTGGGCCTATCCACAGCTCCTTTCTCTGAGTTGTTGTATCTACCGACTCTTACCCAAGCCATGCAATTATGTAGATTCCTCAGATTCTAACATAACTCATACTTTTTCTAAGACCGCACAAAAATAAATAGTCTCGAAGTGCATATGTGGCATGATAGTTCAGCCAGGCATTGTTTGACCGTAAATTAAACGACGCACTCGGCGAGGGGTGACACTCCATGTAAATATTTGACTACCACATGTACTATTAAACGTAAATCATCCCTTCAGGGGTCTGAATTCTTATTTATTTATTACCAGAGAAATGTGGAAAACAAACATGAATCTAAAAGGTTAGTGGTTAGTGACTGTATTATGCACAAGGTCAAGGTCCGTAGCTTTTATTTCTAAGAATGATACTCTGTTCCTATTGTTCTGGTCTGCAGGTGGTGTAAATCTGTGGCGTTGCACCACCTGCAGACACTCTAAATTTCACAATAGGCAGATTCATAAAGGCACTGGCACGCTGTATGTGCATCTGTGTTGTTTGTTCCCACACAGCCGTGATAGTACTGTATGTTCTCTTTTTCAAGCACTCGCATTAGTGTCTTTAAAACAGCCGACATGCTGAAGCATTATCTACTTATATTTACTGACTCAGTGTCCATCACCCACACGGTTTTACAGGAACATTTTAAAACTTGATGTTAGGTTTGCTGCTCGTCGCCAGTTAGGGAAGCAGAGGGGGGAGCTCGGGTGGAGCTGATGTGGGATGGGTTGGATGCCAGGAGTTGAGATTGTGGGATTTCCCGGGATTTCTCGCTAAAATCTGCTGCCGTGTTTCCCGGGGAAAATACAGACTGTGGGGACCCTGGATTTTTAGCATTCAGCGCATTTTTTATAATAATAACTTGTAACATAGTGGCCGTTCTGTGGATGAGTCCTGAGCTCCATTGGAGTTGTCAGGACAGTTTTTATTCTCAGCAGAAAATCAAATATCAGTGTGTTTTTTTCACCTCAAAGAGTCTACTCTTAAAACAAATTTATGTCCCACTATCACAAACTACTCAAAAAAATCAGAATAAACATCATTATATAATTCATTTTCTGCAGTTCAGCCACCATGGCTGAGCGTGAGAGATACCATACTTTGACTTGTAATGGATTTATATATTGTGATATTTTACTGTGTGAAAGGAAAGGATCTGAATACTTCATCTACCAATGACCAGACCTACATTAAGTGTTATTCCTTAACTTCATTGTCAAAAAAATACAATATTTCATTCGTTTTCGTGCTGCTATTGTAAAGCCCTCTACACCTATAAGTGGTAAAGTCGCTCTGCTCTGGCTGTGCCATTGTTTTCCTATCGAGAGAGCGGCGCCGCCCTACAAGGCAGAAGCGCTACCCTTGGCTTGACCGCTCGAAATCGCCACAGAGCACTGCGCTCAAAGTTCAAATTATTTCAACTTTGATTTTGGTTGCCGCTGACCTTTCAAAGCGCAGCCAATGAGAACAGATGCAACTGTTGTTGTTGCCTAGAAACAGTGAATGGCGTTCCTTGCTCTCTTTTTTTTGCAGATATTTGACCTGCTGCCTCTGCAAGTTGCCCGACCTTGCGCTGAGTGAAGAGCAAATCTCTTAGCATGTGAAGGCAGCTTTAGACATTCATTGAATTCAAGATCTATAATGCGCAGGAATTTAGATGAAATGGACAAGATGTGGAGAACGGCTGGCTATTAACGGCTACATCTCTCAAAAACAGCTCCAATGCAGGTTCATTTCAAAATAAAACACTGAGTGAACATGTCAAGCATCCGTTTGATCCCCTGGCCGGCATTGGGAAGGGAGAGCACTGAAAGGTGACAGACATCTCATACGCTGTTAACTCAGCCAGTACCACGGTTGACTTCTCTTTGAGCAAGGCACCTATCACATCTAGGGCTGTTAAAATTGGACTAAACTGACATTCAAATATTAATTCTAAACAAACACGAGTGACACGGCACTGAGCAGCGTGGCGTTTTGAGCTGAAATTTTGTTGGACGCTCTGTTCCTCGTTTCACTACAAAAACCTAAATCAAGTGGCAGCTGGCTGGAGGGAAATCATCAGGAGTTTGCCTGAAAGTTTCCTACTTGCTGTTGGCTATATTGTAAATCATTTCCAGTAAATATTATATGTTTTCTGTTTAAAAAGTACAAACGACGGAAGACAGCAAGTACTACTCACCCATTTCTTAAGTGGTTACATCGCCGTAACCACTTAACGTACGTCTCTGACCGTAACGCTTGCTGTTAGGACACAGTGTCTCTCTCTCTGCAGTCGAGTTTTCTGCCATCATTACGGTTGTTGTTGAATTATCAATGTTTTTTTCCCACAAATGAACATTCATTTTAATATTCTACTAACTGTTTTTTTAATATTCAAATAAATATTTGAATTTATAATATTGGTTGACGGCCCTAATAACATCGAGCTGCTCCAGTGGAGCTGTTCAGTGACCAACAGATCAGACTGCCATTGTACTGGACAGGTTTCAGTGTGGAGCAGGACATTCACTGAACAAGACTCGGTCAAAACCGACTATACAGCTGGACCGTGTATGGTCGGTCTGTGAATTTGTGGCTAAATTGTCAGTGGTCGTGTCTATAATGTTAAATCCAGCAGTGCATGTCCACCAGGTCCGGCGAGGACACCAGGCGGACGCGCTACTCCACTCAGCTGGTCTTTCAAGCTGTGACGAACCCTATTGTGGAATGCATCTGATTGGTTCCTGGTTTTCTGCTTGCCGTTTCAAACAGGAAACGACATGGCGGCCTGCTCGTAAACTTTCTGTTATTCCGTCTAAACAATCCACCAAAATCTACTTCTGAAAATATTTTAAGTAAGGAAATAGGCTATGCCACTGCTTGAACTTGTTTTATTTTAGAATTGTATCGCCTAGTTTGGCATCTTGGCCCAAGTTTCGTGAGCCGGACGCGTCGCGCTGGACGGGCTCATTTGCATTAAGGACTGTTCCCCGCCGTTTCATTTTGAAAGGGCAACGGCCAATGAGGAAACTCCGACACTCGGCCAACCAATCGTGTAACTTCAAGCACTCAATAACAGACTTTTGCATTTTTTAGGGCTGACCCTCTGCAATCCAGCCAAAAAGCATTCAATCTTATTGAATCTAGATAAAGGTTTTGAAAAGGGCCAGTTCGTGTGGGTGTGTTACCATGCAGATGAGTCCCTCTTCATGCACACTAAAGGGCGTACGGTTGTACAATCAAGACTGCACACTTAGTTTTTGAGTGGACCTCTGGGTTTTCTACTATATTAAAACCCACTGAAGGTGACCAGTAACCACAGACACCACAAATCACCTCCTCCACCATAGCATATGAATTTCCAGGATGAACACTTCATGTTTCTGCTCATAAATGTATGACACTTCATAAATGTAACAAAAAGCAGAGACGGTTGTGGCCGTGAGCATGGTTCTCTGATTGCATGAGTGAAAAAACTCTCAGCTCCTGAGAGAAAGAAAAGGGAGCTGTGCATGCAGATGGATAGAAAGCAGAGCGCTCCCTCATTACACAGCCATCACTTTGTGTCAGGTGGAAGGGCATAATTAAATAATGCAAATATCTTAATCAGACTCTCATAGAACTGGGGGTTACAGCCATACAGTGTATACCAAAGCTTTATGGCCTTGGTACTGATAAAGACATCACGCATACTGTATTAAGCCAGAGGTGCAACGGTCATAGAATACTTATCATCCACAGTTCACTGACACTCACAACACAAGTAATGTTGTCAAGGAGACGGGTAGAATTTGAAAGCTGTGGCCTTGCTAGTTCAAACTTATTTCATAGGCCTCTTAAATATATTAGAAAATATAAGAGTTATAGATGTAATAAGAAGCCACTAGTATTAAAATTTCATCATATTGATTTATTCTCTGAGACAAATCCAGACATATTCCATGCAGGCATGTGTGTGAAACTAAGGTTAACACTTCTAAAACCATTTCTGATGCTCACACTTTACCCTTACCACCTTTCACCATTTCCAAAGCCCATAGTCCAAGGTGGTTGAAAGTAAACTTCAAAAAAGGAGAACTGGGGTCTGTGTCACAAAGTGATTTATCAAAGTTTCTGTGAAGTACATTTAAGAAAGCTCTTTGGAGTCAGCTTAGGGGAAAAACATTCTACACCAAAAGTGAAAAATGAGAAACATTTGTCAAACAAACTCAGTCCTGCTTACAGCAAGAGTGTAGCAGGAACTTTTAGGAGTAGCTCGCAAGCAATCACGTGATTGATCACATGTTTGTATGGCCAGAGAGGAATGGCCAATCAAACACAGGCATTTAACGTATGTCTGCACTGCTGTTTCAAAGAATCAAAGAAGTTATTCTGCAAATGGATCTGATTTAGATTATTTTAAGTTGATTATATTTGTGTGTATTTGAGTAGCAATTACCATGTGAAATTCACAAGCAGCCACCAACCATAAAAATAGGGATGAAATTATAAGAAACTGGTCAAAATGGGAACAAAAGGAAACCAAACTGGAGTCTGCTGCTGATAGAGGAAGTACATTTGCCACCTGGTTTTCCATCCTCAATGAAAATATTAATTTTTTTGCCTTTCCGAAAATACAATATTCCTACCAAGGTGTTTACATGGCTATTGACAATGAATATTCCACTAATATTCCCGTTTACATGCAGCCATGCACACTCCGATAAACGTAACCAGTGGTGGACTTGTTCGACTGTGCAAACATAGCCTCCATCTTTCATTCCTTCAACCACCTTCTTGAAAAGGTCGGTGTTGCGATTTTTGTGCATATCCAAAAACCTGTTGATATCCACGTTTTTCATAATGTTTAAAAGTAGGTGTGTTTCTCCTTCTGACCTGAAATGTGGGATTTTCTTTTGGGCATGCAACTGTCGGCTTGTTGGTTTGTATATAACGCACAGAGCTGAATTTAAACAGGCAAGAGGCTGTGTGTCGCAAACTGCCATAAAAAAACAGATTTAGAAGCATATTCCGAATGCACAGTATACACGTCCAAAGAATGCTCCTAAAACCCAAATAATATCGGCATATCCCACATGTCTTAATCGGAAAATGCTCCATTCGGAATATTGTTTTATTCAGAATAACAGTGGAATATTAGTGTGCATGTAAATGTAGTCAGTGAAATTCATTGACGTGCTTCTGAAGTGTTAAATTCATTTAACACTCTTTGATTACTGTTTTTGCTGAGAATGTGTAGGTGTCAGCAATGCATTATTAAAGGCTTTCTATTAAAGCACTCAGAGTGCTTTGGGAATCTTTTTTGGTTCAAAGGAAAATTTCATAACACTCAGAGGTTTAGATTTAAAAGTTTTAAGAAATTTGAACGGCATCACATTTAAAGCAAAGCATCAAAACACTGAACAGTTTTGTAAGAAGTCAAGACTGTTGAATCTGCTTCTAATATCCCATGTACATTTCTACCTCAATTTTAATATGCTCAACAAGTTGAAAGCTCACCTAAAGCTGTCTCCTCCTGCAATCTCAAGCAAGCCTGGAGAAAAGCCACAGATGACCCACCCTCTAGATTGTAAACTTATATCTACCCGCAGGAAAAACCAAGACAGATGCAATCACATTTGTGATCAGAGTTATGCATTTGTATTTAAGTTAGGGCTGTCAAAGTTAACGTGATCATAACACCTTAACACAAATTTGTTTTAACACCACTAATTTCTGTAACTCATTAACATAACTTGCGAATTTTCGGTTTGTAGCAAGCTCAGTTTTAAAGTTAGAGTGAAGATACTGGCATCATATTAGCTTGTCAGGAAGGAGGCTAAATAACGCTCCAAACTTGCACAAAATTGTGGCGAGGAAAAACTGGCAAGGCCATTTCCAAAGGGGTCCTTTGACCTCTGACCTCAAGATATGTGAATGAAAATGGGTTCTATGGGTACCCACGAGTCTCCCCTTTACAGACATGCCCACTTTATGATAATTACATGCAGTTTGGGGCAAGTCATAGTCAAGTCAGCACACTGACACACTGACAGCTGTTGAGTTTGCCATGTTATGATTTGTTATGCTAAATGCAGTACCTGTGAGGGTTTCTGTTTCTGTTTTGTGTTGTTAATTGATTTCCAATAATAAATAAATACTTATATTTGCATAAAGAAAATATATTTGCCTACTCGCATGTTGATAAGAGTATTAAATATTTGACAAATCTCCCTTTAAGGTACATTTTGAACAGTGCCATAAACAATAAAAAATTGTGTGATTAATTTGCGATTAATCAGCCCTAGTTTAAGGGTTAATGAAAGTGTATTAAATCGCATCTGGATGTTATCCAGAGGGATGTAAGACACTTGGAATGACAACTGTAAATGAGGTCTAAGTTGGAGTTGAAGACAACCGAATGCTGAAGTTTGATTGCACTGCTCTGGACATTTTTGCAGTTGCAGTCGGGATTTATTTCACAACAATGACGACTCGCTGTACGTTACCCCACTTATTACACGGCTACTTACTTAAGAAATCAATCATTTGACACAATAACGGTCCTCCAGAGTCCAACATCAGAACTGTGCCCAAAGCAAAGGGTCTGTTATTCATAGCAACGGTGTTGTATAAAGAAATAACAGACCGTAGAATGCTGTGATTGACCAATCAAAATCGAGTATTCAACAAAGCCGTGTAATAACATGGTTTATTAAACATGATTAAATAGAGAAAGAAGGTTCAAGAGTTCATTTGCCCATACTGAAAATAATCATTTCATAATAATCTAGCTAAAATGGTTCAGTTTTTCCCTTTTTCATCATATGCCATCATCGTGACAGTAATCATTACAACTCATGTATTTTACAATGCATCCCTTCTTAAGGTAACATCAGAGACTAAGTCAACAGTCATAATGCCAAGACTGTAATTTTTCACACAAAAAAAAAGCTGAGGTGATTTTTATTAATATCTTTCCATACATCGCCCCCTCTTTCTCAGCGACTAATGCTGGTGCCATAAAGGCTTTGCTACTTTTCATATCTGTCAATACATTAATGAGGCACATTGGCCCCATTACACTCTAGGCTGCCTGCCTCTCTGGGGAACAAGGGCAGCAGGGAGGGAGCAGGCCAGCCGATGATTGCTCTGTTCTCCACAGAGCATAGCTTCCCTTTAATCATCTCCCTTTTCGAACTTCTCCTGTCGTGGCCTTGGGCGAATCACAAGCGCAAACTCACCACTGTTTCATCAATATTCTGTCATTTTTTTTCTCACTGTGGGATCACTGAGTGATAAATTTTGTTCACCATGATACACCATATTGCTCAACTGTGTAGCTACCTTGGGACTGAGCAAATGGTTTGAGGCAATATGTAAAATAGGCCACTGAGTGTGTCCTACTGTACATTGACAGTATGTAAATATTACATGAGCTACAATAACATGCAGCAATTTCTCCTTTATAAGAGCAAAGACCTGATCATGTGTGAAATATGGCCAAGAATACAGTTAAAGCCTTTGTATTGAATCATTTTAACCTCTGGGTGACCACTGATGTCCCTACAATCACAAAGGACAGCTACATTATTCGTTTTGGGGTGCTTTTTTTTTAAAAGCGATGTATTTTTGCGGATTATTTCTGATCAAACTTGATTAAATTAGCCTAAAGAGACCAACGTCGTTGGTTTGTAATTATGCGTCTCTTGTAACAACACAGCTTCTGCTATTTTTGGAACCAGCATTATCGTTTCTTTTTTTTTTTTTTCAAGGTACACAGAGATTTACCGTCACATTAAATTAAAGGCATGATGAATTTGTTTCTCCTACAACAGTTATGAAGGCTGTTGAAAGTTGAAAATAAAGTTATGCCTCCGGGGTGTCACAGAACGGAGCGATTAAATTCAGTATTCAGCTTTCTGTCACTAAAGTGTGGAATCAAAACCAAATTTGACAAGATGGCAGCAAATCCGATATAATGTACTTGTGCAATTACAGTACATCAACACACTGTACAGTATTATTTAAGGCAGGCGTTTTTAAATCTTAACTGATAGGTGATACATATTCATTAGCTTTGTTTATTGCCTCTATAGTATCCTCTCTTCAGTGACAGTTTCTGTCAGATATACCATTAAAATGGATCTCACAGCATTTCCGCCACTGTTCAAAACCCAGGCTGCAAAATCAAAACAAATGCAGAATAATGGCCAGTTTTGAATAACAGCAGAATTTCACTTTATGTCAAGTATCCGCTCCCAGGAAGCAGCATAATAACAATATCACAGCGCTGTCACTGACAGTGCTGTCACCGGGAGATATAAGAAAGATATACGCACTGCCGAGGCCGAGGCATCGCCGAGATGTCCGTGTTAAATCATGTCGCGGCGTTCTGCTGTGTCAGATTTATGCGAGGACATAATCAGCTGTAATCAAGGGAAACAAGGAGGGCGGCTCCAGCTGAGAGATGAAAAAAGGGCAATGGCCCACAGAATGATGCTAAAACGGGTTTTGTCATGAACACATGGAGTGTAGGCCGGCAGCGGAGCGAGGAAACCACCGCTGCACTGTCATACCCAACCACATTTTTTAGTTTGCAAGTGGTTGTGCTGTTTTCTAACCATGATTTGCTTTGGTGTACCACTCCCATCTGTGTGAGCGGTGCAAGATAAACAGCTGGGCGATGTCTTTCTAGTCTCATCTATTGTGTAGTCACAGAGGGGAAACATATTTGCTTTTGCCCTCTGTTGATGGGTATTGATTGGATGAAAACAGCCCACATCTATATGCACTCTGGTAGTTACCTGCTCTGAGCAACACTGCCAGTCACCTTCGAAGTGAATGTTTCCAGACAAGGACACAACGAGACCTGACAAAAGGGGGGACCAACTGCTACTCTAAACATTATCACAGAGGTCATTTACTTGGTATGCTTTGGGCTAGCCAATATTATTTCTACTCTACCGATTTTTTTATGTGCTAAAAGTACTGTAGAGTCCAGATGGCAGGTGTTGGTTGAGAGAATCTGCTGTTTATGGGTAGACCTGAACCAATGAGGGGGACTTTATGACGTGTTAGACACCAGATTAAATAGCCGTGTCTGGGGACATGCACCCACAGGGCGTCAGCACCCTGATACTCGACACTGTGGCAGTCGATCAGTTGGCTACATGACCACATAGTGCACCGGGTGTATTAGTTTTTTAGGACTGGCTCAGTCAACAATATAACTTGATCAAGAATGTGATGAAGAGGCAGAGTTATTCTTACCGCGGCCTTCCTCTTTGTGAGAAACTCTTTCGGGCTGTCCCCAAAGTGGTCACTGGTCAGGGAGAGACTCATAGCAGGGCCAAGGTCTTGGTATGAGCTGAACCGACTCCCTGACCTCTGTAATTGAGCTGCAGGAAGAATACTGCATTCGTATCAAATGAAAAAACTATTTTAACGCAGACTGGAGGAGCAGTTGCCAGGGAAAATAAGTTGATCGAGGAGTTGTCTGCCCCTTGTGGTTTCGTGGTGAGACCTGCTGCCGAGTCTATGATTAGATTGAACATGCACTAATTTAGCTCAGACTTGCAGCAGAGGGATATGCTCTTTGTCAAGCTGCGACGACATCCCCAGACAGTCGCGTGAAACAGGACTAATTGTTAATTTTACAAGATAGAGGTGATTCTAGGGTGAAACAGAATGCCTGATAATCTTTTTGTGAGTGAGAGAAAGGGAGATTTACCAGCTGACAGAACAGCCAGCAGAACACTGTAGGTCAGCTTTGGCAGCACTGCGAGCGTGATGTGTTTTGAGACCAAAAGTTACAGAGATAGTCTGGCCACATATTTCTTTTCTTTTTTTTTTTGAAAGGCAGATAGCATGTCTGGGCATCATCCCACGGCCAGATAAGAGCTTAGGCCGCTGACATTGTGCCGTTGCCAGGAGTGTGACTGTAGCTTCAAAGCCAGTGACACGTCAGCTTTTGATCTGAGAATAGGCAAGGGCATCTGAAAACCACTGGTCAAAGCGCAGTTCGCTCGCATGTCTGTGCTGAGCTGCAAGGTGGCGCACAGCTGCCGACCAGTTTTAGCAGAAAAAAAACCATGACCTGCCTGTGTGCGCCGGCACAACAACAAGACTGGTGATAAATATTGCAAGAAATACTTGGAGTATCTGTAAACACAGACTTTAAGCCTGCTAACGCCATTATCTCATTGACTCATACTGTTGTTTTTGGAAATGATTATTCTCTGTCAACATTTCCTCGTGTTTGTCCATTCAAGCTAGCCAATTACTTTTTTACAGCGGGTAAACATTGTACTGTATATCCAGTATGTTTGGGTGGATTTTATTTGTGGCGGGAGAAAAAAGCAAAGGTGATGCTATGTTTGGATCATGGCACGCTAAGCTGTGTGAGCTGTAATATGTTATGGGCTATTTTTCAGTGCTGTTTACTGCTGGATTATTCCTCTGTATTAAACCTGAAGTAGGCAGAATGTTTTTGGCATCATTGGGCAAAAACTCCCTAATAACTTATTCAGCATTTTGTAATTCAAGTGTTCTGAGAGAAACTTCTGCACCTCCTCATGGCTCTGTTTTCAGGCTTTAAAAAGTCTAGCCCGTGATGGAATACTTTGGCCAATCGCAGGTCATTTGAGGCTAGAAATAGGCATTACAGTAACAGAATATTGATTCACATTTGATCAGCGCTGCCTAGTTTGACCATTTCATCGGAGTTCGCGAGTGATTGACAGCTGCTCAGAGACGGCAAGGCTCCAGCTCTACTCTGATTGGTTGTTTTCCTCTGATCTGTGAGATCTTGCAGATGCCATTAGGAGCACCTGAGGACACAGAGACACATGATTTTTTTTTTTTTTTTCAGATTACCTGTCTCATGCTCTACTGTCAGGATATAGTGAGCGTTTTATAAAAATAACTTTTTTAATCATATTTGCTCCATTTCTACCCTCTGCTGCTTTAACGTTTGGCTGTTTGGTAAACTTCCTGTTTTCCTATGAGGAGATAGAACAGGAACAGAGACAGAAGGAAATTACGGATGTTTGATTTGATTACATTTATGATTGAATTAACATTCATTAAAAAATTAATCATATATTAAGTGGCAGAAAAACTAATTACGATTATGCTCTACAGCTCATTTCCATTGTGGTACTCGAGGAGAAAAGATGGGAGAGGACAGATGCTACTGAGCATACACTGTTATATCACAGTTGAAAGAAAGACCAGGGGCTTCTTTCTTTTTTCTACAAAGCTTTTTAGAATAGGAGTCTGGTCTAAGATCACGGGTCAGCTAGCCATGAAACCTTCACTTTCACTTAGGACTGTGGTAACAGAGAAAAAGACCAAAGAGAGAGGAGACCATAGTGAGGGGGCTGAGAGAGAGAGAAACAGCGTGAAGTAATATATGGTTCATGACAGGAAGCAGGGCGACGGAGGGTGAAGGAGAAAAAATACGGCTGAGGAGGAAGAGCGGGCGAAACTACACCTTGCTGCAGCTTTTCATCCTCAAGGTTTAAATTGATGCTTAGTCACGAATCTGTCCTTGTTTTAGCTAA
Source organism: Sebastiscus tertius (assembly GCA_916701665.1). NCBI lineage: Eukaryota > Metazoa > Chordata > Actinopteri > Perciformes > Sebastidae > Sebastiscus > Sebastiscus tertius. Next base: position 57,541 of record CAKAOH010019671.1, on the reverse strand, counting down.
ACACAAGTACTTTTAAAGGATACGTCTGGTGGGATTTTGTATTTTTGGCATTGTTATCGTTAAATCCCATGAAAAGACATAAACTAACAAAGAATTAATCCTTTGATTATCTCTGTAGCGAGAGCCTGATACTGTAAATCTCACCGTATTCCTCTGTGCCATAGAGCTGCGTTGTTGTCCACAAACTATTAAAAACACATCAATTAGCCGCACTGGGTGACATGTTCCTTTTCCTACTTTAGAGTCAATCCCACATACACCGTCATGCTACTGTAAATACTCACCGGCACCAAATGTGTATTAATCCGCTACTGAAAATAGTCCCCAACTAAAGCACTGTGTTTGAAGCTGAGTCCCACAGATGGTGTCGGGAAGGCAGAAAGTATTGAAAGAGAGACTAAAGCCGTGTTAGTTTTGTACTTTTGATGGAATTTGTTGACTGAAAAATATAGAATAATGCCAGACGTGTCCTTTTAAATGTTCTTTTTCAAAGGTTTATCAGTATATTGTGCAAAGTGTGAGACAAATATCTAAATTGTCCACCAAAATATTCAGTTTTGTATTAAAATTAAATAAAATTGTCAATACTAAAATAGTAAATCCAGTTACCTTTGACGTCTAAATATACTACTACTGTATCTTCATAGTCCTTAATGTGAAGCAGAATATTCTATCAGTTAGTTTACTAAGACATCCCAAAGCATGCATTTTCACAAAATCGCAGGGAAGATACAGTTTATCATATATCATGCCTTTAAGAAATATAGACCATAGAGATGATGTGATGCATAAAACAGAAAAAGAGCAAGGCCATGTAAAGCCCTGTAGGACGAGCCCTCCTCGCAAAGACCTTGGCAAAGTGGAAAATATATAAATTTGTTCTGTTCTTTATTTTAGTGTAAAACAGTATAAGACAGAAACTGATGCATAATTTAAGCTGTGACTTCACATAATGTGATAGTACTATTCCAATGTAATTACAAGATTTTGTAAAAAGAGAATAAAAGAAGGAAATCAGGTTGTATAAAAGAACAGATAACAAGTGTGATAAGTTGGATTGTGGATAAAATCAATGATTTAATTCTATCCACTGTTAAAACCAAAACATCTGGAGGTCTTTTTCTGCAACACTTGCATTATAATACTTTACAGTAAGTCCCCCTATTTAGCATTCATAAGCAGTATATACAATTTAATAAATGGTTTATAACACACTATTATGTACTTGCAATCTGTTTAAAGGAGCAGTGTGTAGCATTTAAGGGTATCAATTGGCAGAAATGGAATATGATATTAATAAGTATGTTTTCTTTAGTGTATAATCACCTCAAAATAAGACTTGTTGTGTTTTCGTTACGTGACGATTAATCGATTAGTTAACAACTTTATCGGCAACTATTTTGATAATCGATTTTTAAGAAACAAAAGGCTAAATTCTCTGATTCCAGCTTCTTAAATGTGAATATTTTGTGGTTTCTTTACTCCTCTTTGACAGTAAACTGAATATCATTGAGTTGCATACAAAAACAAGACATTTGAGGACGTCATCTCTGGCTTTGGGAAACACTGATCAACTTTTTTCACCAATTTCGATCAATTAATCAAGAAAATAATAGATTCATCCACAATGAGAATAATCTTTAGTTGCAGCATTAGTGTGTGGCAATATTACATATTTAAAACATTATTCTTTATCAGTGGAAGAGTGCATTCAGTGAAAAACCTCTGTACAGTTGATGCATATTGAAATATTTTCCCAGCACTTCTAACACAATAAGATGCATATGTTGTCAATGTTTTAATATTTTACTAACGTATACAAGCTCATTAAAACAATTATAATGTCAATGATTATGGCTTTCACATCCAGTGAGTTAATGTTTCTATCAGCTGCCCTGTCAGCTCTTATTACAGAGCCACAGGTATGGCACACTAATAACCCTTGACTGTCATCATAGATTGAAAAAGCTATCGCACTTTGTGATAATAGTCATCTGTTAGGATGTCACTGAACACAAATGCACCCTAATATCCTGATGCGAGGCGAACGGGAGGTGTTTTTTCTATGATCCTCATTGTTATTTTTAATGAGAATATCAACCCTGTCAGTTAGGCGAGCTGATTGTAATGATGATCTCCGCTCCATTCGCATATCCTCCCTCCTTCCTCACATACCATCACCATACTGGATGATAATGTAGACCTGATTTTTCCTGTTGATACTGAAGATTTCTGTGTACGCAAGTCTTTCCTTAGTCTTCCTAATTTCATCTGTTTCCATGGCAAGTGCAGTCTTGATGTTAGACCGCATGGAGATTAATGCGAATGTGAAGTTTTTGATGTGAAAGAAACACCATTAGTAAATGTAATTAGTTTAAATTTGAAATGGTTTTTTTTTCTCACTTTCTCTGTATTTTCTTTCTGGTTGCTTTCACATGGTGTCTCTCCATTTCCTAAAGACATAGTGCCATCTAGTGTGCACTGCAGCTGGTTACATGGCCAGGGCCGCTTGTTGCAGTCGTATTATTTATTCATGGGCAATGCGCAATGAAGTGAGAGGCAGACTTTTCCCAGAGGCATATTTATTATTGTGTGAAAAGACTCAACCTTTCCTCCTCTTTTGAAACATGTTCTCCTTTAAGCATCAGATATATTTTAGGTTCATCATGTACTTTTAGTTGGTTCCCAGTGGATTTCTCTGTTATTCGTCTCAAGAGGGAGTTTTATATAACTGCTCAGACTATGTGTTTGTTGTGGTTGAAATAGGAAACACTGAATGTTCAGTCACTCTGTAAAATGGATGAGAACAACTTATGTGTCAATACTGAACATTATAGAACAAATTATGAAATGTAATTAAGACATTGTTAGTCATCGCAGCCCATTAAATAAGTCAACTTTTGATTTATTTTCAGCCACATGAAACATGGCAGTACCATGTTTTAGTGAAGGTGCTAATTAAATATTTGCGTTACCTAAAGGTGAGTTTCTCATTCCCAGTTTAATTCACACTTTTTTTACAGGTCGGGGTTCTGCCAGCAGATCCCGAGAAAAACTGTGAATCTCTCACTTGTTAAACTAAACTTAATGTGCGAGGTTTAGTCAAACATTGCCAGTCAATCTCTTGCATTGAGTGCAGCCTTGACCCTCTGGGCAGCATCAGAGCTGCTGAAGTGCTTTGGCATCAGTGTGACAGGATTAACACATCAAAAGCAGAGTCGGGGCCTACAGCAGCGTCACACAGTCAGTACAGCACCTTTCATGTTCTGCTCAGGTTCACTACAATTTCACGTAAGCCAGCAGCAAGTCAGACGGAAAAAGATAATGGGGCCAACCTGCTGCTATCAGGCTTTCCCTCAGCTCCAGTGAAATATGTCAAATTCTGTGTTTGATGAAAGATTGGAGTTCAACAGGCTCAAGTCAGGAAACGATATCTGACTGTGTCACATGGCCGGGATGCAAAGGAGCATTTAAGTCTGACATTCAAGCTGAAATTATTGCTGCGAGCCTGCATGGTCTTACTTTTCATGATGCAAACATTCGATAGTCAACGTGGAAGGAAAATTAAACCCAAATCATTTTTTGGGGAGTCAGAGAGTTGAGATGTCTCAGGGTTAAATCCCAAGATTTGTAATCCCTTTGATAAGATGTGGTAATAAGTGACGGTGGGGCAGTTTTATAATGAGTTTACAAATGAGATGTATCATGTGAGTTTTTTAGAAAAAGCTCAGTTAGGGGACCCAAATGTTAGATTTATACCTACCATTTGTTATATCCGAAACTTCAAGGGTATCTTTCAGTGTCTGTATTTTTCTCTCAGATGCTCTTACAAGGATATATGGTAATTAGGAATATTGTTGTAATGCTTTGAGGGCTACAGCATTTATAAAGGAGTGGGGGTGTGTAGGAGGGTTGTCATCAATTTTGAAAAGAAAAGGCATTGGTCACACTGTGCTATCTTTTTTATTGCTTGGGATAAATAATGTATTATTAAAGAAATTGTGTACGAATGTCCAATTAATGTTTCTTTTTTTGGTAACACTTCATTTCCCAGGTCTGCAAATTTCATGGTAATTAGGTGATAATTAGCAAGTAACCTATTTGAAATTTCTTTGGAATTACTGCCAAATTTATTTAATTTATTTACCTCAAAATGTATCAAAAATTACTTTATTATAAATATCATTTAATAATTATATGCTAAAATAGCATATAATGGTTAAAATAGAGCCCTTAGGCTTGAGAAGCGGCTGCTCTTCATCGGAGGTGGAAAACCAAAACTAATAGAAGACACTTATGATCACGCACAAATCTCATCATTGTGTAACTTATTGCCTCTACACAAATGTAACCTGGTAACTAATGTAATGATTCAGGGAGTTTTTTAAGAAATTTTAAATAAGTTATTTTCTAATTATTATCTATATATCAGCAGACATGAAAATAAAGCAATTAACTTTTTATTCTTTTCCTGGAAATGTACTAAATAAATTACCAGCTATTGGGAAGATAATTATTAAATAATGTTTATAATAATTAAAAAAAAATTAAATTAAAAAGCTGTACCTGTGACCTGTAAAATGAAACATTACTCTTTTTTTACATTTCAGTTTATATAGATGCATCATTTTCAGCTGAAACTGTGCTCTTGGAACACAGACTTGATTTGTTTATATAGGGGTTTTTTTTTCCTCCCACGTAACGATGCCTGTCTTTGCTTAGGTTGTTGACATAAAAGAGAAACTGAAGCTGTCAAAGAAATTTTGGTCCAGCCTGCCCGAGGCAACGTGTGTGGAGGACAAAGTGACCGCTGGAAATGCCAGTGATGAGGAGTGCTGGAATGGACACACCAAGGGCAGGTAGGTGCACTGGGGCCCGGGGCTGATGCAGGCTAATACAAAAGGTTACTTAGAAGTCCAAAGTCTGTTCGACTCGACTAATGTTAATCAGTCTAAGCCTAGAATTAAGCACCAGATTATTTACTTCTCCTGATTTAAACTCTGCTGTGCAAAAGCTTGGCGTACTTTGACTAGTTATTCGTCAACTAAACAAATAAGAAGTGGTCTCTTAAATAATGATTGATAAATCTGGTTTGGATTCACCCTTTACTATATGTTATAATTTGCTTTTTAAAATGCTTTTTTGCTTTTTTCTCTGTGTTATTTTATGGAATTGTGTTTCCATTCTTCTTTAAAATGTGAAACCAGCATGCCTGATAATTTCATTTTCAAGGAAAATATTTGCACGAGCGCTCCAAATGCCCGCAGCCATAGCTGAGGTCACAGTTTAATTGATTTGCGCTACTTTTATTCATACCATCAACTGTATGATCAAAAGATGTTCAGCATTCATATTTTAAATTATTTGAATAACCCCTTAAAGCTGATCATTTAAGCCTGTATATTGGTACTGGATGTGGAAGCTTCTGCTATTTTCTGTGACCAAAAAAGAAAAGAATATCACCGGCGGACATCAAATGTTCGCTGCGATTTTCAGAGGTGAATATTACCCAGAGTGACCTGGGCTTATGGGGAAACAAATGCTGTTGTGTGAGACGATTTGTGGACTGGCCTCACATGATGGCCTGCTGCTTATTTATCAGACAGGAATGCAGGCAGCTGACACGTTTTCCCTGGAGAAATATCTCACAAATATGTCCGCACGTTACCCCACATGATTAGGTCAAACATGATTAGGTCAAATTTTTGCCAACACTGTTATAACCTCAAAGAGCTATTCTAGCGCGCTGTATGAGAGTTAGTCCCATAGATTAAAAAAACTCAAATGTTTGTGTATCAATCCACCGTAAGCCTTTCTCTTTGTTCTTATTGATGTAGGACTTCTGATTATGAATATTCCATGTCCTTTTAACAAGCTTCTTGTCAGAAATAAGTCAAAGTTGATTTTATTTTTTGTATTTTTAACCTAAAAGATACTTCCCTGAAGTTCAAAAGGATGGACTGACCAACCAGGTGAATAACCCTGAGGTGGGTGTGGACATCACCCGCCCAGACACCTTCATCCGCCAGCAGATCATGGCTCTGAGGGTGATGACCAACAAGTTGAAAAATGCCTACAACGGCAATGATATCTACTTTCAAGACTCAAGTAAGCAATTTCCCATGCACACACACACACACGCTCATGACAACATGCTACTTTTTTGTCTTAAGGCATGAAATGTATTTTTAGTCGTGTCCTCTCCGCCCTGGTTGATTCTCCAACCTGTCACTCATCTTGATAAGCTGTCTGCTTTGAAATACTGCCTAACCTTGAGGCGGAGGTAATCAGCATCAGTAAAGCCACAAGAGGCACTGAAGGAGCAAATAACTAACACAGGCAGTGTGTAAAAAAAAATACAGTGCCAATAAGTCCAGTCCAGTCTTCATCAAGGTATGTGAAAAGCTGATGAAGACAGTTATGGAAAATTTGGAGGCAGCGTTTTGGGTGTTCAGTATTCTCCTTCATTTAAATTCACTCCGAAAAAAGCCCATCCATCAGAGAAAAGGATTTAGTTCAACAGTCATATTGGGATTTACAGAGAGCACAGAGTCACAAACACATACAGACGGGTACAGTATTATATACAACGTTTTATTGTTGAACCTCCATTAACAGTTTCAGCGGAAACAAGTTGTAAACAAAACACTGACTTACTGTATCATCACCTTTTGAAGTTGATATGTTGATCTTGTTAGCAAACAAATCCAGCAGATAGAGAGCAGTATTAGCATTAATGTCTGTCAACTTGATCGAGTCCAATATTGACTTTCCTTTTAGCTCTGTTTTGGGCCTCCACCACCTCTTGAGAGAAATATCGAACTGAATGCACCACTATGTACACCAGTTAGTCGCTAACTTTGTCTGCCTTCCACTTGGTGCTGGGCGGATAGTGTACAGTGGGTTTATCAGAGCTGCGTCTGAAAACAACGCCGATGAGAGTGAACCAAAACAGAAAAGTCAAAACAATGAGCTGAAAGACACTAAAATGCTGCATTGTGCTGAAGGGATCCGAAGACTTGGGTGATCATTTTCTGACACCTTTCACATACACACAATCATTTGATCCACCATTATTATAAGCAAATGCTTTATATTGCAGCTTTAAAGGTACAGTGTGTAGGATTTGGTGGCATCTAGTGGTGTGGTTGCAGATTGCAACCAACTAAGTACTCCTCCGCTCACTCCTCCCTTTCCAAGATTGCAGTAACATGAAACACCGAGTGTAAAACCATGGTAACGCCATTAGCCTCCCTCAGAGGCCATCCTTACCATAATAACTCTACTTTAGGAGCAACGGAGGTCAGGCGGCAGCTGGCGGTACCACGGTTTTGCACTCTGCGGCTCACGTTACCACAGTTTCACAACCGTTACAGAGAAATACGGTTGCCTTCGTGTAACGTAAATACTCAAAAGGTTCTTGCAAGAGCCAGAGTTCGTTTGTCCGTTCTGGGCTGCTGTAGAAACATGGCAGTGCAACATATTGGACTCAGTGAAGAGTACCTGCTCCCTATGTAGATATGAAGGGCTCATTCTTAGCTAACAAAAACACAATGATTCTTAGTTTCAGGTTATTATACACTAATGAAATGGATGAATATTATATTCAATTTCTGCTAATAGATCCCCCTTAAGTTTTTCACACTGTTCCTTTAACTTGAATGTAAAAAAGTTGCATACTGTAGCTTTAAGGCAACAGTTTAGGACTGTAAAATCTGGTTGAATTGTTGACTAATGTGCTCAGTCTGGCTTTTATTTTGTTATGGTGTTGCAGGCGATGAAGGCAGCGGCTCAGGCAGTGGCAGCGGCTGCACAGAGGTCTGCCCCACAGACATGGACGGCATTGCCACCGAAGCCCCGGTGGTGGAAGCCGACCGGAGCGGGCCTGTGGATGACTCTGCCCCGCTCCGTGCACCCTCTGTAGCCCTGCCAACCATTCTGGCCCTCTCAGCCCTGGCACTCCACCGACAATGGAGATAATGCTGGAGGAACCAGCTAAACATGGACAGCAGGGTTTTTGTTTTTTTTTGCAGTTTTTGTATTCAGGCAGATGGAGCTACAGTCAAGCAGACAGTATTCAGGCTGCCAGCCTGGAGGCTAGAGGAGTCTGCTCTGAAAAAGAGCAGTCATGCATCATGATTTCCCACTTTCCCAAAGATCGTGCAGTGCCATCCTTAGACTTGACATTTTATGGCATCACTTCACCATCTAACACTGATGCCGACCCAACAAACTCTGCTTCAGAGATTTCTTGCACATATGGCAGGTATTAATGTAGGACTCCATGTGGAAAAATATAACACGCACTTTGATTGTTTTGATTTTTTTAATGCAAAAAATTGTTTGTGTGTTGAAAAATGTTGAGAATGTGGTTATTTGATGCACCTAAAAGAGGCACAGTAAGTTTAATATATGTTTAACATTATATTTTGAAAAAGGATAATGACAGAAAATTCAGGAACATGTGGTTTCCACCTCAAATTTGAAATTGAATCCTCGTTCCATTGCCATTAAATCGTGTGCCAATTATTGATTTTTGATGAGAAGCGATTGAATATTCATCAAAGTCGTCACCAATCCGTGTTTGTTTTTAGATCAGATGCAGCCACTGAATCGTGTTATGTTTCACAGTAATTTCAACAGTGACGTTTGGCAAGTTTGTAGGTTAAGTATATCATGGGTTGGTCATGGATCTGCTCTGTTCAACAGTCGTCTTGTGCTAAAGCTCACATTTTGTTAAAAGGGATAAGATTAACAATTTTTATATACTCATTTGCCTTGCAACACATTTATTATCATCATATCATGCTGGTTTCTCAAGCTTTGCTTCAGGAGGAGACAACCTGGACACAATTAATATGGAGCAATTATTAAAACCAATATACAGTAATGCCATCATACTGTAGTGATGCTGGTTCTGTAGTGATGTGGGGTGCTTGTCCTGGAAATGTCAGAGAGGGCTTAACAATTTCTAATCCTCACTAATATATAATGATTAATCAATAATATATTTCAGTTATGTTTTTCTCTATAGGGGTTCATGTCTCCGTTAAGTGAGTAGTCAACCTCCATCTAACCACTTTATACTGTAGCATCAGTGACCTGCAAGCAAAGCCACTCAATAAAGAGATAATCAACCATTTATACAAGATATATAAAATATTCTTAAACATGCTCTGCTGATATTATAATGCCTTATAAAGGCACGGTAATGGAAAATCATGACCTCGTTCTGCATATGTGTAAATGGACATTGCAGTATGGAAAGCACTCCCACTCGATACAGAATCACCATCACAGGTGGAAGTCTGCTGCTGCTGTAATCTCTATATTCATTTACAGTAATCTGGGCCTATAACGTTTTCTTCTGCATCAACAGAATAGTCTGCAAGTATTACACATTTTTAGGTGTTTCCAGAAAATCTGGATTTGCATATACAGGAACAAAAAAAAACAGGTGCCACTTTTGCATATGTGATTGAATATCCAAAGCTTATCCTGTAACTGCTTTCAAAGTTTGGATAAAATAGCAACCAAAATGTGCATAAAAAGCTACAAAACTGAAATACTGTCAGACAGTAGTAAAAAGGTTAAGTGTTTTATTCCTACAAATGTATTAACACAGTTATTTAAAAGGTGAGGGAATTATTAAGAGAAGAAGCAGCACACAGTGGTTACTGGAAATGCAAAGAAAGGGCCCCTAAATTTATCTGTAAAGCTTGAATGGTTATGTCTGCAGCACAGACAGGCTAGAAGCCGACCACAGTCACCTGTGAAATGAGAATCTGTGGAGACCGGACAGGCCTGAATGCTTCAGTGAAGCTCCTCAGTAGAGCGTACTTACAGAGAATGTGAGAGGCCTGGCACTGCTGAGGGGGGCGGACAAAACCAGCCTGTATGTACGTCCACTGTTCTCTGAGAGCCCGTCAGCTCCATAACCAGCAGGCCAGCTAAGCTTACATATCCAAGGAATTAAGCAGTGTTATGCCCTCCGCAGTATATCAGTGAATATTTTCTTGAGCTTTTCTTTATTGCATTTAAGTCAGCGTTTGCATCCACATTGCAAGAACAAAAATATAGAGGAAAATATGTCAAATGTGTCATTTAAAAGGATTCTTTATTATGATCTTACAGGATGCCCTTTTTATGTTTTGTATCATTGAACTTTTAATGGTAATATTTTTTCAATAAAATATTGAAAATGGAGGTCTGGTCAGACAAATTATCTGAAAAACATAATTAGCAGGAAAACTCTATAAGTCAACATTTTTTACAATCAATGCATTTCTGTATGGAGTCAAATCCTAATGAGGGGAAGTTTGGTTGGAGGAGTTTGAATCTAGTTTCAAACTAAGAGGGGCGAAGAACTAGTTGAGCAAATATGCCTTATTGTTTTCCAGTGCAATTAAGATGATTGCATTTGTGTTTTGTTACTGTTCTTGAGAATAAATATTTATTAAAAACATTCCAATAGATTTGTATTTGTGGTGGCTGTTCAAGAAATTGTCAAATGTACATAAGCTCACGAAACCAGTTAAAGTATACATTTATTTTGATTGGTCTTGGGAACTTTCTATTCTTATTTGTCAATGGATATTACATGATTCTCATATTTGTTCTTATATGAAATTTGATTTAATATCTAAAAAGTACAAGTGTACTTAATGTACAGGATTAATATTTTCCTCTTGCATCACAGTAGGGCCTACAGGACATTGGTGATTGGCTGCTCCATCTCTCTCGGGTATGTATAAGTACTGAAGTGCATTTCAGAACAACAGGGGGAATCTAGGCTTCCTCTGTGTACTTTCTATTTGTGAAGTCTGCTTTTATCAGGGGTTCAAAGCCTCTGTTTCTCCGTTGACGCAGGTAGAGCACAAAGATAAGGAGAAGCGCCAGGAGACCGATGAAGACTCCCCCCAGAGTGGAGCCCAGCACAAACACAGCCGGCCCGCCATCTGCTGTAAAGATGAAGCACAAGTGGAGTAAGTCATATATGATACTTTTTAGCAGCAGAAAATGGAAATGTCAGTCATTTTGTTAAAATAAGATGTTTAAAATGGGGATTTGATAGGTTTGATTAGGCATTGCTCAACTATTATCTGATACTTCTGACTTCAAAACTAACTTTATAGCCCTTACTGTAGTTTGCAACCCAAAAAAAACATCTATGGCAATTTAGAAACACTGACCTATACCCAAAAGGGCAATGCCATTAGCAAGCATGTTTTCTCAAGCTAAAAAAAGTAATGGAAAAGCAAGATGATTATTTTGCACCACAATGTAATACATTCACAAGACTTGAGTTTCTGCTCTACTTTGCCAGCTTTCTCATATATATTGAAACAACTTTTTTGTTTGTCAATCAAGAGCTCAGCAAACTTCAGAGATTATTCTATAGTCTTGAAGTCTTATCTGAGGTCAGGTGGAAGTTAATAAGTTTAAAGTAATAAGCCTGCTTTCCACCAAGGAGTTCCTGGTAATTTTAGCACCGGGAGCTACTTTTCAATGAAGTAAAGGTTCCTTCAGCCCATTGTTGTCTGTGTTTCAAAAGCGGTCTAAAGACCTGCGAAGATTAGGCAAATTAGTCCACTGACAAATGAAACAGCAACGTGACATGGGACGAGGGCTGCTGTTGGTCGCAGCGGTAAACACACTCTGCAGCCTGCAGTTCAGTGTGTCCGCCTGTTTCATCTAAAATACACGGTGAAAAATATAAACGTTAAACGTATTGACTGCTGCATAGTATTTACTGATGCATGTTGGATGTAATGAATGAAATGTAGAGGAGGAAGATTAAACTAAGAACGTCTGTCTCCACAGTAAATCATCTGTCAGGTGTTTGATGGTTGTTTTTTGCTTTAGATCGTAACTGCCGTCAATCAATCTTTCATTCCCGGCATCGCCGCTCATCGTCTGTCTCTTCTAACGCTCGCCCTCTCAGCTCACTCACTCGATCTCTCTTTTTCCCTCCGTTTTTTTTTTTTTTTTTTTTTTAATGAGTCGGGAAAGCCTAACTTTACTTTTAATGTTCTCATTAAATGATCTCATTCTCGCCTTTTTTTCCCAGTAAAAAAGCCACAGAAAATGTCCCCAGACCTTAATTTTGGCCCTGATCCCTGTGGTCAACTCGCAATGAGTTCATCAAAATGCTCCTAGTTCCGGGTGGAAAGTTCCTTTGGTTTAAACGGGGCTATAGTTTGAGATTTTGTTGTTCGAATTAAACAAAGATGACCATGCGATAAACATGTTAATTAGTGAACTTTAGAGGTGCTAGTGGGTTGATTTTGTAACCTTCGGACAGAGCCAGGCTAGCTGTTTCACCCCGGAGTCGATCTCATCTCACCTTTCATCTAACTCTCGGCTAGAAAGTAAATATTTCCCATAATATCAAACTATTCCTGTAATTTTATTATTTGAACACTTGCTCACCATCCAGGGCAATGGCATAGGAATATCCCAGCTGCTCAGATGAGACATATATCTCCTCGTTGGTGATCGGAGGGAAGAAGGGAACCATGTTGTAGTCCCTGTTGTGACCAATGGGGGCCATCTCATCTGGGAAGGTGGCGTTGGATGGAATGAACCTTCTCATCCACTCGTCAAAAATGGCATCAGTGAATGCGTGGAGCACCTGCGAGACAAACAACCGGGGAAAAATCACGTTGATTTTAATGACAGCGACTTTACCGTGTCATTTCAGAGTAAAGCATGATATCAGACTCTGACCAGAAAGATGGGGTCGTTGGCTGCAGAGTGAGACAAAGCGCTGGTTCCGTTGAGCATGGAGTGGACGAGGTTGTGGAGGTTATTGACCGATTCGTCCAGTTCTCCATCTGGTTTGTCGTACCCTTCGAGAGCATTCCTGTTGGTCGCAAAGTCTGTTAAACAGTAGCTTTTCCAAAGAAATAGCAGGTATGCATTTCAAATTCTTATTGATGCTAAACAGGCGAGTTTTACCTGAAACTAAAGGAAGAGTTGGTGAAGTACGGAGGGCTGTCGAAGTCTCGGATTCCAAGACAGCTTCTGACGTCGGTCATGGTGGGCAGAGACCTGTTGCCTCCCTCCATTATCCCCCTCTGAATGGAACCCTCATTGGTGCCATTACAAAGAGTCACCAGGCGATTGTACTCATCCAAACTGGAAATTAATAGAATAACTGAAATATTAAAATTTGATTTCTACCAATCAAAACATGCATTAATATCTGTTTCCTCTCATCAGTGATCAGATTTGTGCCTACTTGTCACACACCACCCCCCATCTGGAGAATCTGGACTGGTTGCTGATGAGGGACGGGTTGTCTGGGTTTCGGCCCCCCAGCATAGCGTCGGTACACACATCACACTCACTTTGCCCCGTGGCAAAGTTCCAGTAAGGGATCCCAAAGTTCTCATTGCCGGTCAGTCTCTGCAGGTAATGGACACTTTTATTATAGTAGTTTACATTAATATTAAAAATGTTAATTTTTGGCATCAACATGGACTTTTGACGGCCAATATACAAACCCTTATTGCTACACTGTAACTGTGACTTCCTAAATGTGGATCCAGTCTAGGATATATATATATATATATATATATATATATATAAAACTTGTCTTCCTTGAGCCTTCCTCTCTCTCGCCTCCATTTATCAAATTTTGGACCAATTCTCTGCATCTTAAAAATCTTCCACATTCATTCAAAAATTATAAATATCCTCATGGAAGGACAGTATGTGACATTAAAAAAAACTCTTGTTCTGTATGTGATACAAAGGAAATTTATTTTAGGAAGGTTTTCTGCTCCCTAGGGAGGAGCGTTAACCTTCAACCATTCAATGCAAGAATATCTTATTATTTTTAAGAATCTATTCACCAAAATGTTATTGATTTGATAAACTGGATGGATAAAGGTTTTTATGTAGCTGTGGTCTGGAAAGAACCTCCAAGGTATCAGACACTGATGTACCAATAATTGCAATTTAACAATAGCCCAATAATATTTGCTTAACTTCCACAGTCCACTTGTATATTCCCAACTGATAAACCCTCGTAGTGTTACTGATCCCATCCAGTCACGATGCCAAACAACAATTTGTTTAATACCATGTTTTCTGAGGATAACACGTACCTGTAACTCTCTCTCCAAGCTGAGGAGGTGATACCTGTGCCAGGTGATGAATGCTGGTCCTTTGTGTGAGAAATCAATGGCTTTGAACGGACGACCGGGACCTACAGGGAAACAAAGTATTTGATGTGATCACAAGGCAATAATGTGCACATCACACACTATTATATGTCAAATAAATGTGGATCCTATTTAATCTATGTATGGGTAAACTATTTACTTTTGATTTCTCACGAGAAATTTATATTATTAAAGTCACAGTAAAAAAAAAAAAAATCACGATCTACTGTCCCTCTTAAATTAATTGTTTTTAATACCAATCTATGTTATTAATGTTTTCTGATGCTGTTCAAAGTTGTATTGCTTCAATAATGTTGAGAAACACAGTAACACAGGCGTGTATTTTTTTTAATTATGATAAATTAAGAATAAAAAAAAAGTAGAGTTCGAATTTTTTGGTTAAACTCGACAGAATATATGTCAAATGAATGTGGTCAAAAAAAAATATGGATTAGGTCTACAGATCATATTAAGTCATATTATTTTGAAATGCCTGGAACAATCTTTAATAGGGCTAAAAAAGAAAAAGTATTTAGTCACCACAGCCAGTTTTAATAAATGATATGATATAATAATAATAATAATAATAATAATTATATATTCCAATTTTTTTTGTTATCATGATATTCCCATCAATTTTCTAATTTAGTCAACCACATAAACCAACCAGTTACAAGAATTTTCAGTCGGGAAATGTGACCCTGCTCATTTACCCAGAAGAGTGTCTCGGACAGAGTAGTAATGTTGCCACACAAAGAAGTCGTAGATGGAGACGTTGGCGAACTGGGGATCGGTTCCATTTGGTCCCAGGAGTCCCAGCCAGTGCTGGGTGGCAATGACGTAGTCTGGGTGGGTGGTGGTCTTAGCCAGCTCCAGGACATTGAGGAACTCCTGGAGCTCTTCGGGGGTCAGGGAGTGGATGTCCTTCCGTACCACGGGGGCTTTCCTCAGGTCACAGCTTGGTCCGGTCCAGCCAAATTTACACTGACCACAGTCATACCCTGCAAAGTTACCTGCAACACAGAGAGCAAACTGAACGTGTCAAATCACATTGATGATGTTCCAGGTTCAGCATGAGCCGGTTTAATAAAAGTGCATGACTCACCAGTACATCTGCAAGTCTGATTGAAGAATTTGGTCGGCCACCTCTCTCTGTCGTCAACATTTCTCAGCCTGTACGGTCCTCCCCAGGGCTTGTTGTCGACTTGAACAGCCGAGCAGCTTCCTCTCCCCGACAGAGAGCCGCACACGTTGGCAGGATCTGAGCCCATGGCGGGGCAGCACTGCTTGGACACGATCCCCTCGACTGTGCAGCACACTCGGGGAAACTGAGCCTCTGCAGACTCAGGCCAAAGGAACAAACAAAGAAAACCAAAACCCAGAGCGTTCATCATGTTTCACCTGTTTGTTTCCTCCAGTCAGCGGTGACGAATCAGTTTGTACATCAACTTTCTGCAGTAATGCGGCCAATTAGTTCCTCCAGAAGAGTGTGGAATCTCAGTCTGCTACGGTCCCCAGTTGTGGATCTTCAATTTAGATTCAGTGATAGTGGAAACAACACTTAAAGCCAAATCATGTCGTGTTCCAGTTGGTTACATGCACATTAAGAAAGCCTCTAATTTCTGTTCTTGCTTTTGTAGAGCTGAGGAGGATTAAGCCTTCGGTCTTGTGATCATCACCTGACAGCAGAGCTG
This sequence comes from Sebastiscus tertius, assembly GCA_916701665.1. Classification (NCBI taxonomy): domain Eukaryota; kingdom Metazoa; phylum Chordata; class Actinopteri; order Perciformes; family Sebastidae; genus Sebastiscus; species Sebastiscus tertius. The sequence goes on along the minus strand of CAKAOH010019671.1, from coordinate 41,676 downwards.
TGAGCTGGACTAAGATCTGGGTGAATACCAAGGAACTGCCTGAAGGGACCATAAAGTGTTGTATGGCCGCTTTGTTCCAAAAGACTAAATTGTGTGTTTTTTACGTTTAAGTAGATCAGAAAAATGATAATAAACAGTCAGATTTGCCTCAAACAGAGCAGATGGTACAGCCACCTGTGCGGACATTTGCTCAAATACAAAATAAATGAAATTCTGATAGCAAATTTGAAATAGAAACTTTGTCTGAAAACAAATTATTTGATTTGTTGAGTCATTCTCAGCCATCATAATTGGAAAAAAAACTGTCTGGAAAAATCAGCTTTGGAGCCAGAGCCCCTACTGTAAATCTGTTATGTAAATTTTGATGGAGGATTAATCATTTTAATCCAGCCATAAATTAGTTTGCAATTTCTTGGGAGCTTGTTTAGCGCCTTTTTGTTCCATTCATCAAACTTTTCACCCCAGGTCTCAGCTGATACCATGTGCAGTGCATGTGAGGTGAGGAAAGACCAACTGTAGGAATTGTAGGACTTTTTCCTAGCATCGTGTTTTTATCTTTCACTCACTATCATTCTGATATATGCAGTGGTGAAAAGTACATTTACTCAAGTACTATAAGTACAATTTTGATGCACTTGTACTTTACTTCAGTATTTCCATTTGATGCAACATTGCCGCTACCTTTCAAAGTGAAATGTTGTACTTATTACTCCAGTCCATTCATCTGGCAGCTATAGTTACTATTCCGATTGAGATTTTACATTAAAAACATATAAATGTATAAAACACGCAAGATTAAACCACTGGTTCCAACCTTTTTGGCTGTGTCTAGTTGGGCCTAAAGAGATTTTCCCCTTCTGAACCTCTCAAATGGTTTCATATAAATAACAGTTTAAGGACCAAAGAGGTAAAAATATCCAATATTTACAAAAAAGATAATATGGATTTTGAGTAGCACAACTTTGTTTCTTCTTCTTTCCTACCTCATTAATCGTTTCACAACCCTCCACATGTATCTTGAGACTTGAGAGAATAAATCAATCTTGTGAATTTTTAATACTGTCTGTGTAGTTCACAGAAATGAATTATAAACAATCACACAAATGAAGTCTATACAAACCAAGAAATGATTGGAAATTTGTTGCTTATTGTGACACCAAACAGCTTTTTGTTTCAAAGTACTGCAGCGCAGAATTAAATCAATCAGCACTAACACCTGTATTACAGTGCATGCAACTTCAACAACATGTTAAAGCAGATGTAGTGTTCACAGTGCCCTTTAGAGATGGTTAGCACAAGGTTATGATCAAAGTTTAGTTTCTTTGAAAGAGTCTGAACCACCAAAATGCCCTAAAGGCAGAATATTCCCCTCTGTTCATGATTGGTAGAAAACTGAATCTAACTGCGTCAAGAGTTCTTCAAAGAATCGACTGGGTGATTCTGAGGATACATGACTGGACTTCATGTGACCGAGTGTCTCATTCACGACATCAACAAAGGTTTGAAACTGAACTTAGGGAGGTAAACACATTTGTTGTGGATTGTCTCGGACTGTCCACGACCAAAGATATTCTTAATTGTAAAACACGATTTTCATTCTAATAACGATTTTGTCGACTAATCGATTAGTTGATTTACTGTAATCGGCAGATCTGTAAAACTGAGTTTCTCCACAAAGAATTGCACAAAAGCGCCACTTTAAATATTGTGTTTACCAGAGATGTGCTCATAAGATTTTTTGGAAATAAGTCATTCAGCATGAAAAAAGCCTAAAAAACGACTAATCGTCTAAAGAAATCTTAATCGACTAAGCTCTAATCTGTTGTATTATTATCTCTATGTCTATATTTTGTATTTTCTTTGTGCATGTTTTTGTTTTATCGTAGCTTTGGCACCCAAATGAATGAACTCATGTGATTTTATTTGTTTTTAACTCTTAAGCCATAAAGCTCAAACCCACCACCACACACACGCTCATACTTGAGCGTCCATGAGGTTGTACTTGTGACTAAAATGATGATAATCACTTGCTCTGTGTTTTCTGAGGATGATCTTGGGATATGATTTGTTTCTCACTGACCTTCAGCTATAAATATGATTCAGCTGGAGTTTCCTTTTGAGCAGCCTTTATTCAGAAGCAGGAGCTCCACACAAATCAAAGAAGCTTTATAACGGGAGAAACTCCTGATGCTTTGTCTCTTTGACTCCACACTCCTGATGCATTCCTCTGGTCTGCATGTGACTGCTGAGAGCTTAAGTGCAGTTACGGAGAGTCTGTAGTCCACCACACCAAAGAGAGAGTTGTGGAGTTTCTTTTTAAAGTATTTTACTGTTGTTATGCTATAAATTGATGAGCTATAAGATTAAGATAGATAAACATTTGTCCCATCACTATCCCTTCCCTGTTATCATTTCTGGAGTCTTTTTAGAACTGATAAAGCTGATCTGTACTGCAATACTTCAATGATATGAATGCATTGTGTGCCAAGCATCTCCATAGAGTCAGTTTGCCTGCTTACATCCTATATAACATCCTATATATCAGCATAAGATTTCACTGTACATGCATGGGAATAACAGTTAAGCTTTGTTATAATAAAACAAATCCCAGGGTATGAATCTGAACTCACATGAAATCCTCTTTTTGGGTCATTATATTACTGAAAAACTGACGTCCATGTCCAATATACCTTTAAAGTATCAGATAAATATGGAGCTGTACATAGAGCAGACATAAACATGGCCTCATGAGAAAACTCATGTGTGACCGCTGAGTCTTTTACACAACAGGCCGTGTGAGGTTCACTGCACTCAACAGGATTAGTGAGCAGAATTCCTGGAAGAAGTCCGAAGGAATGTCTCCAGAGAAATTATTTCATATTTACGCCAGTGAAAAAAAAAAAAAAAAGTCTACCCGCGTGTACGTGACAGGAGAAAGAATGATCAGGCCCAGGGTGTATGTGACTCTAATGAATTCCCCAATGACTTTTCATCACAGTCATGGCTCGTCATGTTAAGGAGAATGTGATGTTTTGCATGCAAAGCGTTATCAATTAAACCAATTAAAGAAAAGATCAAATCAAATGTTATCAAATGAAAAACCTGCTTACAGGTTTAGCAAAGTAATTTAGGGATGTGAAAAAATACAAGTGAATGTGCATAGATATGAATGAGTATGGAATCAAAAATATTGTAGCTGTGTATAATTATATAATGTGTGATAACATGTTGTATGAATACATTCAAATGTGTGAATGTATAATGTGATTTAATTTTTGAATCCAACAGGAGATCTGTAGCTGTGCATGATTTGTGAACAAATGATAAAGATTTTCACAAATCATTTTCAATGTGTGAATGCATGAAGAAGTTATAAAAAAAAAAAGGTTTGCATGAAACACATCTATCTGTTTGTGGGTAAAAAAAAAAAAAAAAAAGTACAATGTGAATATCGAGTTTGTAGCTACAAATTAAATATATGAGTACAAATCCTACGGGTGCAAGTCATGGATGTATTATGGCACACATGTTTTGACCATATTTTGAGGGTTTTTTTTTTAAAATAATGCTTTCTACATTAACAGAGGTACAAACATATTTTTTTTTACATATTGATTTTATAATTTAAAAGTCTTAATGGCTTTTTTTGTTTTTAACATGGGAAAGATGGTGCTATATTGTTTGAATTCATTAATAAAATGTAGGAAAGTTGGTTTGGTTCCTGACCATTTTTCTTATTAATATGGAATTTTACAAAAATATTTTTTTTAACATGCTATACTATGACTTTTTTCATGAAATTTTTCAACATGTTTCACCATGACTTTTTTGACATACTATACTGTGACTTTTTTAAAACTTTTTTTGACATACTATGACTTTTATTTAACTTTTTGCGACGTTCATTTTTTCACACACTATACTATGACTTTTTTTGACATACTATACCATGACTTTTTTTTCAACATACTATACTATCACTTTTTTTATGACTTTTTCAACATGTTTTACTGTGACTTTTTTTTCATGAAATTTTTTGACATGCTATACTATGATTTTTTTTTTCATAAAATTTTTCAAAATGCTTTACTATGATTTTTTTTCATGAAATTTTTCAACATGTTTTACCATGACTTTTTTGGACTTTTTTTCATGAAAATTTTAAATATGCTATACTATGACTTTTTTTTCATGACTTTTTTTGACATACTATAGTATGACTTTTTTTAATGAAATTTTTCGACATACTATATGATGACTTTCTTTGATGACTTTTTTTGACATGACTTTTTTTTCATGACTTTTTTTCATGACTTTTTTGACATACTATAGTATGACCATTTTTCATGAAATTTTTCGACATACCATACTATGACTTTTTTTCATGCAATTTTTCAACATGTTTTACCATGACTTTTTTTTCATTCAATTTTTTGACATACTATACTATGACTCGAAAGAAATGTAAAAGTCATATAGTTTGTCGAAAAAAGTCATAGTATAGTATGTTGAAAAATTTCAAGAAAAAAGTCAAATGTCAAAAAAAAATTTCATGACAAAAAAGTCATGGTAAAACATGTCTAAAAAAGTCATGAAAAAAAGTCATAGTGAAGCATGTTGAAAAATTTCATGAAAGAAAGTCATAGTATGTCGAAAAAAGTTTTAAAAAAGTCACAGCATAGTATGTCGAAGAAAATCATAGTATAGTATGTTGAAAAATTTCATTAACAAAAGTCATAGTTTAGCATGTCATGGAAAAAAAGTCATGGTATAGCATGTCAAAAAACTTCATGAAAAAAAGTCATAGTAAAGCATGTTGAAAAATTTCATGAAAGAAAGTCATAGTATAGTATGTCAAAAAAAGGTCATGAAAAAAAGTCATAGTAAAGCATGTTGAAAAATTTCATGAAAGAAAGTCATTGTATAGTTTGTCAAAAAAAGGTCATGAAAAAAAGTCATAGTAAAGCATGTTGAAAAATTTCATGAAAGAAAGTCATTGTATAGTTTGTCGAAAAACTTCATGAAAAAAAGTCATAGCATGTCGAAAAAAGTTTTAAAAAAGTCACAGTATAGTACGTCGAAAAAAATCATAGTATAGTATGTTGAAAAATTTCATGAACAAAAGTCATAGTTTAGCATGTCAAAAAATGTCATGAAAAAAAAGTCATGGTAAAAATTGTTGAAAAATTTCATGAAAAAAGTCATAGTATAGTATGTCGAAAAAAAGTCATGAAAAAAAGTCATAGTATAGCATGTTGAAAAATGTCATGAAAAAAAGTCGTAGTATAGCAGGTTGAAAAAGTTCATGAAAAAAAGTCATAGTATAGCATGTCAAAAAAAGTCATGAAAAAAAGTCATAGTAAAGCATGTTGAAAAATTTCATGAACAAAAGTCATAGTTTAGCATGTCATGAAAAAAGAGTCATAGTATAGCAAGTCAAAAAATGTCATGAAAAAAAGCCATGGTAAAACATGTTGAAAAAGTCATGAAAAAAGTCATAGTGTAGTATTTCGAAAGATTTCATGAAAAACGTCATAGTATGGTTTGTCGAAAAATGTCATGAAAAAAAGGTTATAGTGTAGTATGTCGAAAAAAAGTTATAGTATAGTATATTGAAAAAAAGTCATAGTATAGTATGTTGAAAAAGATTTAAAAAATCATAGGATAATATATCGAAAAAAGTCATAGTATGTATGTCAAAAAAAGTCATGAAAAAAAAGTCATGAAAAAAAAAGTCATGGTAAAACATGTCGAAAAATTTCATGAAAAAAAAGTCATAGTATAGCATGTCGAAAAATGTCATGAAAAAAAGTCATAGTATGTCGAAAGATTTCATGAAAAAAAGTAAAGCATTTTGAAAAAATGTTTAAAATTTTCATGAAAAAAGGCATAGTATGGTATGTCAAAAACTTTTATGAAAAAAAGTCCAAAAAAGTCATAGTAAAGCATGTCGAAAAATATCATAAAAAAAGTGATAGTTTAGTATGTTGAAAAAAAAGTCATAGTATAATATGTTGAAAAAAAGTCATGGTATAGTATTTAAAAAAAAAGTCATAGTTGGGAGTGAGAATGGGTTTGTTTTGGTTTGTTCGTTCTGGGCTACTGTAGAAACATGGTGGACTCCATGAAGAGGACCCGCTCCCTATGTAAATATAAACGGCTCATTCTAAGGTGACGAAAAACACAATTCACAAAACTTGCTTTGGCGTTTCGCTTCTCCTGTGGCTCTCTGTCTCCCACAAACACACTCTCCTGGGCGAGTATGTGTGGCGTATGAGCAAAGATGTGCGTATGGGGTGTGTGTTTTTGTATCTGTACGGAAGCAGGGAACTGGGAAAGAGCCTGGAGAAAGCGGAAGAAGTGAAGCGCCAAAACAAGTGGTTGTGGTCGGAAAAAATGATGGAAGATGCCAGCCTCCACTTCAAAAAAGACGTTACCGCTTTTAATAATTGCCACGGTCACTGACACATATGACACATACTGGTTTTGAACTGCCCGTGCGAAGGATGAACCTGTAAGAGTCTGTCCATCCTGGATAAAAAGCTATGTTTTCGCTATCTACTTGTCTCTTTTTAGAGCATGCCACTTATTTCTCTGACTGTTGTCTCGTCTCTCCCGTGTGTGTGTGTTTATCTCACTCACTGACGCGAGTCGCAATGCGTATCGGGACGCACAGATTTGATGAGCTGAGTAGCATCATGTGAGAAGATTTACAATGCATGCAATTGGTCTGTGAGTTTCCTGGGTTGCTACACCAGTGCCGTAAAGGCTAGAAAAGCTGTGCCCTCTCTGGAGCCAATTGTTGTAAGAGAAGAGTGCTTAGAGTGCGTATGTACGAGGGAAGTGAGTGGTGAAGCAAGAGAGAAAGCGGCGGCGACAGGAGAGAGTAATGTTATCGACTCTGAACCAAACAGGAAAAGTTAACAGAGTTTGGTTTGTCCATTTTGGCCTACTGTAGAAACATGGCGGTGCAACATGGTGGTCTCTGTGGAGAGGGGACCCACTCCATACGTAGATAAACGGCTCATTCTAAGGTAACGAAAACACAAGGAGTTTTATTTTCAGGTGATTATACACCAAAGAAAACATACTTAATAATATTATATACATTATATATTCCATATATTATATATTCCATTTCTGCCAACAGATCCCCTTAAATGTTGCACACGGTTCCTTTAACGTTTCTCGTTACCAAACAATCACAGTTGTGGCCTGACCTAATCCTAATCCTCCAGACCTGTAACCCCCCCCACCCACCCAACCCCATTTCTAGCACCTGAGCTAATTGGTATGCATTGCTTCCGGGATGTGACCTAGGTCGTAACTGAATTGCACATGACCAGGGATTAACGCGTGTTCACTGGCTTGGTTTGAATTTACAAAAGAAGGGTTGAATATAGTTTATATAACCCTAGTCCGACCCTGGTCATTGGTGTGAAAGAGGTATCTGTTTTACCTGGTGTAAAGATGAATGTCTTCTGGTGATCCGCTGCAACCCACAGATATTTTATAAACAGAAGGGTAGCTCAATCTCCTGTAGCATACCATCATAGAGTTCACGGCCCATGATTACACTGTACCGGGATCCAGTTGGTCCACAACGCCTGGCACTACCTCATCCTCTGTTTGCCAGATGATGCCTGCAGGCTCCTCCTGGCTTTGTGCTTGGTCTGTGCTACACTGCTATCTTCATCCTACACCAGGGGTCAGCAACCTTTACTATCAAAAGAGCCATATTATTAAAAAAAGAATAAATAAATAATCTGTCTGGAGCCGCAAAATAGTTGAGCATTGTGATGAAGGTAACACAGTTTATAGTCTAAGTTTATAGTATATAAGTCCAATGCAGTGAGGGCCCAAGTGCAAATGTACTACGGAGTATTAGGGCCACATTGAGGGAAAAAACATCTGAGATTTACAGAATAAAGACATAATATTACGAGAATAAAGTCATAATATTATGAGAAAAAAAACATAATATTACGAGAATAAAGTCATAACTTAATGAGAAAAAAAAATTATATTACGAGAATAAAGTCATAACTTAACGAGAAAAAAAGTCGTAATATTACGAGAATAAAATCATAACTTTACGAGAAAAAAAAGAAAATAATACGTAAAATTACTACTTTATATTATTGTGACTTTATTCTCATAATACTGCGACTGTGGTAAATACTGAATCAATAACAAACTTAAGGAAGTGTTTTTCAATATATTACATATAATTTATCCGGTAAAACTTGTGTTAGAAAGATTCAAGCTGGATATTGATTATAAGTTTGATTTCCTTTGGACTTGAAAAATATTTTAATTATTATTTAGTATAAGTATTAAAAGTCCCATATTGTAAAAAGTAAGATTTTCATGTCTTTTATATTATAAAGCAGGTTTAAGTGCCATGTAAATACTGTGAAAGTATCGAATCGCTCAAAATACGGAGGAATACACACAGCCTGTATTCAGAAATTGTGCATTTCAAACAAGCTGGATTTCTGTCCATTTGTGATGTCACAAATATACAATATATAGACCACAACACGGTTTTAAACATAAACACTCTAAATGTGTCCCAGTTTATTTCTGGTTGCAGTGTATGTGAATGACATCAGCTAACAGGAAGTAAACATGGACCATGTTGCCAGGCAACGCAATTCCGTTGCAATTCCATTGAAATGCACTAAAATGGAGCATTTCAGACAGAGGGTAAATACAGGTATATTCAAGCATACAGTATGAGGAAATCAAAGTTGTTCTTTATAACATTACAGCATGTAAACGTGTTCTAGTAGTAACACAAAATACAGGTATGAACCTGAAAATGAGCATGATATGGGACCTTTAAGTATTCCCCATCTATTTTTTCATTGTATATATACATGTATGTTCTGGATTGATGTAGCCAATAAGATAATAATAATAACATAATAGTAATAATTTGACAATATGTACAGTGTTACGTCATGCCAATAAAGCCATTTGAATTGTAACCAACTTTCTACAAACGTAAGATGAATGTTGAAATAAACATTTATTTGATGTAATGCTATATTTTAGTCATAAGATAGGATATAATTGAAAATAAGATGCTGTATATCATACAATTATTTATTATTAGATTCGATTTGTAGCTACAAACTTGAAATACACACATACGGTTGAGTTGTGTGTGACCTTTTTCACCCACAAACAGATAGATGTGTTCATGCAAACCTTTTTTGTAACTGAAAACTTGTTTTGTAGGCTAACTGAAAACCATTGTGCACAATCTTCTTTATGCACTCACACATTGGAAATTAATTGTGCAAATATTTTTCGTAAAGACAGATCAAATGTCATGTACAGCTACAGATCTCTTTTCAGATTCAAAAATGTAATCTATTTGTTCAGAATGTTTTTTACACATCTGAATGTATTCATACAAAATGTTTCACACATTCAGATATAGTGATAGCTACAATACTTTCGACCCGATTTTGAGTCCATAATGTTAATACTAAAAATTAGAGCAGAAACAGAATTGTAAATAAACACGATTTACTATCAGCATACTTATAAACACTGGACTAGTAACATTTAAATATATACTGTAGCATCTGAAAATGTTTGTTTTTTCAATTGCTTGTATTTTTTAATTCAACTGTTTTAACCTTTTGTACCACATTTTTGTAATTTAGCAATTTATTAAAAAAAAATCCCAATAACACTGAATTGAACATAATCTGAGTGACCCTTAATCAAACCGCAGTGCACAAATATCCATAATGTTATTACATTATCTGAACAAAATAATAATTATTCTTTCAGATACTTTGTTTTCATTATTTTAACTGTCTTTTTCTTCTACCCAAAAAACTGACTTCTTCAAAAATGTGTAAATAAACAGAATCCATTATTCCTCCTGAAACACAGGATGGTGCCAGAGAGCCATGAAGAAATTAGCTACCACATGATTGTGTGAGTGACAAATATTATATCTATATATCTAATAAAAGGATGATGGGTCTAGTTAAAAATATTATATTATATCTGGAAAAATTAGGATAGTAAATGAATAGCTGTGTCAATATATTTCTAATATTATCTAACGATGTTTTGAAGAGACAACATGGAAAGATGTATTAATAACAAAAACAAAGGGATGGTGGCAAGAACAGATTTTGATTTGCATATCACTGAGTAGTTATAAAACTCCTCGCATCTACTCACTGTCTCTTCATATGGTGTTCCTCTTCTCAGGTTCAACATAAGGGTGTGCATAATAGTCCATAATGCATCTTTGAAGCAGGACAAATGAAACCATTCTGTTACTAATAGTCTTTCAAAGAGAATCACAGACGGAGGTGAGAATTCATTTGTGAAATGATCTACTTGTTACCATGTGGCTGGATGCCCATTTTCTCGACAGCTTTGTGAATATTGCACTTAACACCTAACCCCCTCTGCATACATTTTATAGGAATATGTGCCAGCTAAATAAGAGAAGGCCTTTTAAAAATCCTAATTGAGGCCACTTCAGTTACATTTACAGAGAACAGAGAAACTGATTAAAAAACAGATTTGCATATGTTGCTTGTTTTTATTTAGTATTATTTCATTAATGATGTGTAAAGTGAGGAGCCACTCCAGAAACCCCCGCTAGGCTTTTTGGGTTTCTCCTCCTTATTCATATTAGGTTTATTTTTAAATGAGTACCAAATGTAATGCATTTTACTGTGAACATGCACATAAACTAAACTTTTAAAAAATAAAGGAGGATGGACAACAGGGTCACATACAGTAAATGCTGTGGAACCTCACATATACAACATTATTATTATAAAACAAACAGATAGGATAAAACAATATAGGGATTTTCAAAATAAAAGCTGTCTGTAGTTCATAATAAGTTTAAAAACATAGCACAGGTCATTGATCACCTATTAAAATTACATAATGTCTCACATTACTTTTATGACAGCTCTCTAATTAATTAACAAAACACTTCTAAATAGCCAATGTTTGCAAAGTAATGTAACATTGAGATAAAACTGTATTTTTTTTTAAATCCTGGCATTCCTAATTTATAAGAACTCCACATTCCTCTCCACTACTGAAAATTATTATATCCTGTTAGAAATCAACCTGATTAATCTCCTTTTCTTTTCTTTTTTTTTACATTTATAACACACTTCCTCTGTATATATTCCAAAACAACACTGTTTAAATCTCCCGCAAAAGTCTACTGTGTTTTCAGTTATGTCTATTTCTGATATTATGTGGACATTTCTAATTGCGTCTTTTCTCCTTTTTTATGAATGGAAAAAAAAACACAAATGTCAAAAAGAAGGTCTTTAAAAATGCACTAAGCAAATATTAACAGTACTTGTGGTAGCTGTGTTGTAGTATATGCCTCCTTTCTATTCACAGGCAGTATATTCTAGTGCTACTGTGCAGACAGAGAGAGAGAGGTGCAGTGTCTGTGGACAATAGCAGGGGGGCAGTGTTGCTGTTTCTGGTGGCCTCGGTTCACTGGAGTGACTGGCCCTAACAGTTTGCATTTCCTTCAGGATGCTCCAAGAAATATGCCATGAAATAGTCTAGGATTGGACATCTTTGTACTTTAACTGTCACCATTTCAAATCTAAACCATGCCAAGCAGTGACTGACAGTATATACAGTGGGCTGGGTGGTATGCAGTCATATGAAATGACTAGCCTGCATAGAGTTTTAATCCTCTTTAAGACTCCTATCCATCTCCAAATTAATATCTAGGGGCCACACATCCCTCTGCACTAGTTTGTACTCGCATAACCCACTTCTCTCGCAAACTGATCAAATTATTCACTGGAAAATAAGATTAATAGTTATGCTGCGAAACATGCTTGAGGTCAATTATTTGGGAGATGCCAATGATATACTCATTACACTATAAAGCCAATTCAAGGACGAACAGCATGAAGAACTGCGTTGTAGATTAATTGCCATTAAAGGTCAACATGCGTTCAAATTGACAAAGATGCTATCCATTTTCATCAGTATGAAGTGCACAGTATATGGGAAACCTATAATGCTCATTACATGCATTTAAATGAGTCTGTCCTAATTACTAATCAGTCTCTTGTACCATTAGAGATGGAAATTAGAAATACAAAACAGACCCCTGGGCATCATTCACTAAGAGTATATTAGAGTTCCCTTTAATAGTGTTGGCATTTTGACAATGAAAACCTACAAACCATTGAAAACTTTTTCAAATATTATAATATTTCAAAAGCGGGATTCTCCTTTTATTACTTAAGCTAAAATCTCTGGATGTGTTTAACACTAAAGAGCTATTGTTCGTGAACATAACGGAGTATAGTGTGATATATTTTTGTTCATAAACAACAACAAAAAACTAAACATCTGGCTTCTAAAAACAAAAAACAAAACTATACTGTTTATTTTGCTATGCCCCAATCAGAATATTGGCTAGACCCTTCAGTGATTCTTTCTTCAGTGATTCCCGCCCACCTCTCTGGCAGCTTACCGATTTACATTTGAGCATAATGCAAGCATTAGAGGAGGCACAAGGCAGCCCTGATAAGTTACAAAGTGCTCCAGGGGTAAACCTCGTAAGAGAGGGTTTGGAGTTATTTACAGCGTTCAAATCCTTCAAAAATTCATGTCTGGAGGATGAGATTGGTTTTGCAGTTGATGCTTTGCACACAAAGCAAACACAATGCGTACGGAGGGTGTTTAGCTGTAAATGACCAGATGACATTAATTCTAATTGACTGATCTCATCCCATGCTTAGGACCAGTGTGTGTGATACCGCTCAGGACACAAGGGTCCTGTCAAGGCACAATGTTACACACAAAGCCCAAAAAAACAGAAACACTAAGAAATGGCTTAGGAAACGAGGAACACAGAGAAGTAAAAATGATTTTAAATGCAATTTAATTTTCAATGAAGCAATACTTAAGTTGTATGGCATTTTCTATTCAAAGATATGTTTTGATTGTGCAATTCTCATAATAAGAGTGCTCAAAAATTGCAAAGCCATTACAAAGGAGGTTAAAGGCAATGGAATTCCTCCTTATCACGAATGCTTTCTGTACAGTTGTTCCATTTGAAATGCATTTAATTGCAAATAGAAAAGAAGAGAGAGAAAGCCAACAATGCGAGGGTCTGAAGCATTTTTCTCGTCTGCTTTGAGTGAGCGTATTCAAATCTAAGCGGGCAGACAATGAAGGAAAGGAATCGTGCTCTGAATAGCCTCTCTCTCTCTCTCCTTTTCATTCCCAGGCCAATTCACAGCCTTCCTCTTCTTTGCTGTTAGGGGCGGGCTTTTCCACTCGCAGCTCAAACTTCCTCTGTAGAACAACACATCCACCTGATAGCAGCACACATGTAGTCACTATTCATCATGTCTCACTGTGAGAGACCTGTGTGGGGGTCCTCTGTAAATACCGTCTATGACAATCTTCATGACATACTTGGAGTCCACGTTGTGCTTTCACAGAGCTGTTCAGCCACTTGTTTGACAAGGATGCTGCTCCTCGCTTGCATCAGGCATTTGCCAGGCCCTTCCTCTAAAAGCCATGGCCAAGCCTTGACCCGGGGATCCCTCTCCCCACTCGTTCCACTGAGGGGAGGAGTATCTGGGGATCATGGGGCACAAAGTGCTTGAAGCCTGTGTCTTTGTTGGGGCAAGCAGGGAGAGAGAGCACCCCCAGCAGATATGCTGACAATCTCATGGGAGCAAGAGAAGAAGTTGAAGCAAGAAAGTGCACCCTTCAAACTTTCCAGTGCAGTGCTAGGAATTCTATTTTTTCTCAACAAAGATTTATACATATTTATACAAGCCCAAATACTGATAGGAAGGTGGTAGAAAAAAAAATCTTGGAATTGCAGAGGTAAACTATATGTAAATGCCATAAAGTAATAGACTTGTAGTGCAAATCACACCATTTTATCTTTAATTTTGCTTTCGTACCCTCCCCACTCCCCCCCCATCCTCTTTCCTCTGGCTTAAAGGTGCATCAGAGATATGCATTTAAGCATATTCAGAACACGGGGCGTGAAATTAAATGTGTGGCAGAGTGAGAAAAATATACAGACGCTGGAGATGCCTTAAAAATAGTCATTTATGCAGATGGAGAGGAGTGAAATCATTTGCAATGGGATGACCCTCTCTCCAAGCATTTCTCCCCTCACTGTTCTTCCCTAATCTTGCACTGTATCTTCATTTTTCATTGAACTCGCCAGTTTGCTGCTAAGCAGCCTTGTAGATAAGGCAAAGTGCTAAAAGGAGACGACAGAAGGAGCTCAGTGGGCCCGTTTCTATTGCACTTTCACCCAAGGCAATGGGCAGAATTTAACGGATTCCTTCCAACATATGTTTTTGCCAGATAAGTAAACAGTGTGTGTCGGAAATGAAAAAAAAGCATTTGCAATTTAATGACATTACAGCTCCCAGCTTAGCCCGCCGTGCTGCGAGGCGAGGAGCAGAGAAAGGGGAGAGCGGAAGAATGGAACCGGGTGTCATCAATGTTTTTTTTTTCTTTTCCCTTGCAAGAAGCAGCACTGAATTCTTCTTATTCTTTTCAAACCCCTTCCCTTCTCCATCCCTTCCTGCTATTTTGTTCTCTTGCCCATAGTTTCCTCGCCTTTGTCGGAATGAAATTATCTATTATTTTATTCAGAAAACTTGCCATCCCCTGCCATTCTACCCTCTCCAACATCTGATTCTCTCAGATTTTTCCGAGCTAAAAAACACATCTAGCCTGGCCATGGGTGCTCCCTCTCTCTTTCTCTATCTCTCTCTCTCTCTCTCTCTTCTCCACCCTTCCACCCCCCCTTACCCTCCTTTGTCTGGCTTCATCAAAGTGCAATAGATGCTTGGCACAATAAAGAAGAAGCAAGCCTCCTTGTTGTCATAACGTTCAGACCTAATGTGAGGACCAGCAGTAGTTGATGAGTCGGAGAGAGAATCACCTCAGAGGCTATATATTTCAGTGGCAGTAAACGATCTATCCATCCTATGTGAAACTCAGTGATTTTCCTCTTTTCTCCCTGCCGGCTGTCAGGCAGCTGCCTTATTATAGAAGGCTAATTGTGCAGGAAAGCAGATTATGAGTGTGGTAGGATGTACTCCTTGACCATGTGCTAATGTGATGACAAGTTTGGGGACCCTCTAAGCAAAAGGCGTCGCACGCCAGGGCACTTTTGGCACTGGCTATAATCTGCCTTTGGTATTAACTCAGCAAACCGGCTTGTTTGAGTATGGATCAATCGCTCGCTCATTATTTTTACAAGAAAGCTTTATATTCAAGGCGCTTTCCTGGTGTTGATCTCTCATTAACCATGCTATGTAAATGCACTGGCAATCCCTGTGTAAGGGATACGACACCCCAGGGCCCAGGCTTGCAGAAGCATGTTAAGGAGAAGAAGGGGCAGGAAATTTGGGTCAGTTGCCTTCGCCAAAACTTGAATTTCAGGTTTTGCTTAAAGCCCCCTGCTCAGCTTTTCTCTTTTAATGTGTTTTTGTTTGGTGATGTTATGTTTTAAATGTCAGCCCTGGAGCTGTCCAGCAATTTAGGAGGCACAAAAAGCCCTGTCTCAGTATCGCTTCCAAGTGTTCATGTTACCTCTGTAATCGCTGCTGGCTGCAACATTACACACACTCCATTCACTCATGGTCTTTTATCACCTCTGAGTGTATTGACTGTACAGGTAAAAGGTTAGATAGGGTCAGAATGAGGTGATAATATTACAGGACAAATAGAAAACGCCTGATTTGCCGCGTTGGGTGGCGATACGGAGTTATTAGCCGCCTGCCACTAAACTAACTTATTTATCTGAGCAGAAAACATGTGACACTGGGTCTTAAATCTGCATGAATTGAATTAGCTGTCAAGATGCATTGTGCATCAAATTAAGGGGGGAAATATTTCAACTTGTTTACTCATTTCTTATACAAACATCCAACAATCCACGGTGCTCAGACATCTGTTTGCCTGACAAGAGATCATGATGCACGTGGTATGAGAAATAGAGGATTCTGCCATATTTGGCTTCACTGTGTTGCTGGCATGGTGAATGACGCAACAGGAAAATGAACCTGACAGCACCAGGCAACGGCTCGGCGTTGCCTTTGCGCCCTACATACATAAATCTCTTATTATTGCTCTATGTATATTTTTACACCTGTCTGCACTAATATCAAAGTGCAGAGGTCTGCTTTTAGACACTCAAGTTCACTTGTGTCTCCTTGTAAGAGTTTGTATGGGTGCCATCTCTTTGAAAAAAAAAATGCTGGTGTTCCCAGGTTTCATTCCAGTTTGAAAAGGACTGTCAAAGGGCACTTGTTCCACTTGACCCATTTTTATTTTTCATACAAACAACTTCAGTGTTGCTTGAATTAAAACGCTGAAAGTTCCAGACTTTTCCATGGATTTGTCACATATAGCAACATGTAATGTGCTTATTATTTACACTTTTAATTGCTACTGGTAACTTGAACAGCTATTTACTTTGCAAGAAGAAACGGCTGAATAAAAACCATGCATCTTACATGTGGAATAATAACATTTAGAGAAGGCAGACCTCTCAGTGGCGAGGAAGACGGTTCAGCAGCTCCTAGCCTTGTAACATTTTTTTGCCAGCAACACAGTGAAAGTGAAGGCCACACTTCTGATTGCTTTCCCTGTTTCACATGCTTTTATAGATCCATTTTCTTCCCACACACAAGCAAACAAAGCACGTATAAATACAATGTTCGAAAGCCGTTACCTTCAATGCAACCCTTTTCTATTATAACAAAGAACATGGAAGATTTCCACAACACAATATGACCAGGCACAGCGTGATGATGTGGCTAAAGAGTATGGGATGTCTGAAGGACCCCTGCGTGTGACGCCTGGTAGGACCATTCATAATAGATTTGTTCTGAGGACCTTCACATTACTTCCCAATTAAGGTATGAAGTCATGCTCCTTCATCAGTATAACTAATGGCACGTTTCACGAAGCAGCCGTGTTTTGAGATTAAAGATGTGTTGGATTTTCTGCTGAATATGATAAGGTGCCCGTACGAATTATCGCTTTGCTGTCATCGAGGTACTTGCATTCTTTATGTCGTCATTACTGAGGCATGTATATGGTTGTTCCAGTGCATTACACACCAGGGGCTGTGAAACTGTGTGTGTAAAGAAAAGCCAAACAGTGACAGACATGAGATCAATGTCAGCTCTATTTGACATCACTACACCTGACGCTTTTAAAATTCATACACAGCTTCGAAGAAATCACCTCTTTAACAGAAAAGTAGTGCACACAGTGTGACAAGCCGCCCTCTACTGATAGAGAGACAAAATCCAAGTTTCCATCCACTGAACGCGTCCTTTTAGTATTCCAACATTTCAGCACACAAAGATTAGCTATGGAGCGACATATCATTTGGCAATGATCTATTTTGCCAGCGTTAATTACAACAAGTCTGCAGAAATTTGACTGCTAAACCACGATATCACAATACAGAGTGTGAATCCCAAATCAAGCTTTGCACACCATAATCCTGTTAAAATGTAATAAATAATCCCTGTGAATTAATGTTGGCAATATTTCATTTTAATAAGTTCTTGAAAAAAAAAAATATTTGAGAGAGGGGAAATTGATGGCATTACAGCTCACTCACTTCAAGTGTGGTTGTGAGTGTGCAGGAGGAAATCGTTCCTTCTCATTAAAGGTGCAATCTTCGAGCCCCCCAGATCTTTGTTGTAATAACTGGGGAAAATAATCTCTTTTATTGATAGGCACATGTAGCAGAAAGTATGCCAACTGACAGGTACTTATCTTTTGCCTGTGTCCTGTGTTATAGAAAGATATAATTCTTTGTGACTGCTCCTCGGGGCATCAGCTCTTCAACTTCATTATTTCTACTTATGATAGATATATTTTTCCTTGAAAACCTGAGAATTAATACGAGAGCCAGCAATCTCTGCCAGCGGTCATTTGGAAATGGAACAAAAAATGTCATGTCAGTTTAAAGAACATTTTTTAAGGCTGCTCACTGACATTATTCTAATTTATTGATGGATTCACAGAATAATCCTATGCCTCATGTTTTGGGTTATTAACTTAATGATTTCAGTGCTTACCTAGCAGCTATAGGGTCTTTTGAAAAACTCTAATCGTGTCAAAAATTCAATTGTGTCACTTACAACATCTGTACTTCTCTTTTCCTCAAGTGTAAATACATGTGCTTTTATATAGTATTCTCATACTAAATAGTATATTTTCAAACCAGCCTTTGTAATGTCTGAATGTGGCTTGTAAAATAATGCTCCTTCTCAAAATACTAAATATGAATATAAAGTTATTAGTGCAGTGAGTTCCTTTTGACAGCAGTGGGAGCTTTAGAGCCTGTTTCTCACTTATCACATCTCCTTCTGTTTTAAAACTGACTCGGATAAATGTTGGTCTTTATAGCTCGCATCAAAATAGTTTCCTCGTATGTGTTCAGAGAGACTCCAGACTATCTAGATATGATGCTTAAAATCTATTTCAGAAATCCTTCAGAGTTTGGGGGCCATCGATATATTCTGTTCATTCATTGAGGAGAAAAGTCAACCCTTGTGTTTTGACTTTACTTCCTCATCGTTTGGGGTTCCACAAAGCTCATTTTTATTAAATTTAGTATTTTTCTCTTTTCTTCTGCTCTTATTAAAACCCAATATGTAGAAAATAATCAAAGTGGTATCTCTTCCCTTTTGCCAATTGCACATTTGATGAGAAAAAAAAATACAAAATGACCATAAAGCTGCGTTATTACACTTAACAATAACATATTTCATGTTTTATATGTTATATAGCTCAAGCATGAAGAAATACATATTTATTTTGTTTGCCAAAAAGTCATTAACATACAAAGAAATGTACACGTTACTTATATTTGAGGTCTGTTAGATGCCAGAGAGGTTTAACTCCCTGTTCGATATCTTATGAACAAACTGTTATAAAGCTCTTATAACAGAAATACAAATAGACTACTGACAAGTGTGTTTGTGAACACACTTATTTGGGATTTGGGAGGTGGGGAGAGCTGCACAGAAAGTACAAATAGAGAGCAGACGAAATTTCGGTGAGACCCCAAAGAGAGAGGAGAAAAAATATGACAAATATTAAGCTGATAAAGCAATGTTATGTATGTTTTTTTTGAGCTGTTACGAAGGTCTCCAAGACCCCCAAACAGAACAATAGAGTTAAATCATCTGCAATACTCGCAAAAATAGTGTATTCTCACATCAGCAATGTGGCCAGCACTGTGTATTTCCATACAAGGAGGATGATTTCATCAGCTACGATCAGAGTAGGGGAAATTAAAGAAATATCATACTGATATAAGAAGTGTCTTTAAATGCATATAGTGATAAATAATAACAGTAGGGTTATGATATTGTTGCAAATGTTCTTGGATGTGTTAATGCCAAACAATCTGGTAGACAACTGTGAGGGCAGTTCACTCGTCTCACCTGCAAAACTCATGATTACCTCAACTACCCCCCCAACCCATCACCCACCACCCGCCTACCTCCACCCACCTGCCCCCAACCTAATTCAAGCGTTCCCTCTCTGAACTCCAGCAGGGGTCCATCGACTTATTGCATTATGTACTATTAAACAAACTTGGACTTCTTAAGAGCAGAGTCAGACTTCAGAGGCTGTGTGGCATGTTTATAGGGATGGACTGTACAGTACACAGAGATTTCTCATTTCTCTCGGTGACCTTGGGCACAGTGACATGCACGGTTTTGAGGCTTTGATTTGCCACGTTGAGGGGTTGCGGAAAAGGTGCAATGCAAGATAATTTTTGGCATTTCTTTTCCCCCTCCTGGGAGCATAGAGAAGTAAGAACTACAGCACTTCATACTCTGGAGATTACAGGTAATATGGCACACAGCCTTCATAAACATTCTTGACCCAACCTGATGATGGAGATATTGCTTCAGGAGAGACTTTTCACACTTTGATTTGCCTAAAATGAGATGGAGAAAGTCAGTGATCAAGACTCTTTGAGGTTCCTCACAGAGAAGCCAGCCCTGGCTGTATATCTCCCAGCGTTGCACGCAGCAACACACATGCTATGACAACCAGGTGAGCAAGGAGCAGACTCCTGCAAACAAATAGAGAAAATATCCTCAAAGAGATGATATTGATGTATTATTCATGTCAGAAAAATACTAAAATGATCCATCTCAAGCCATTGAAGCCAGGTGATAATCCACATGCTTGTGGGGCATGCCCTGGGCGAATTAGGGATGGGGAAACCATTGTACGTCCCTCTAAGGTCAACATGGTTGAACCGGTGATACATATGTATGTTAATTTGCCTAATCTCACTTCTACAAATGTCTTACAGGCACATAAAGGGTTTAACACTAAGACATAATGATATCAGGGCATCAGATGGGGGGGCTTATGGAAACATGAGGCAGCCATAGCTTTAAATCTTCTGCCGAAACCTTACAGCTAGTCAGTCAAACACCGAGGCAATGTGGTTAGGGGTTTCATTTTAATTTCTAATTAAAATATAAACTACATTTTTTAGTTATTGTTTATCTACAATATATCTTAAAACACATTGGTGTTTGAATTATTGCCTTACATTTAATATATTTAATTGTGAATTATATTTAATAGACACATTTTTCTAGGCCTTCTCTGCATATTCTTGAAACAATATGAATAAAGGTTTAATTAAAACCACATAACGGTATCATTTAAGAACTGAACTTGTTTGTTCTGAATTAAACAGACAACTAAAATGAACATACAGACTGCTTTCTGTATGAGGACCAGTCTTTATCTCACGTTAAACACTCTCACTAAAGGTATACATTTTCTAATTCAAACTCCCTCCTATAATGCCAAGAAAAGGGGAATTCTAATGGCTGCTACTAAACAGTAGCTAATGACTCATTTGTTTAAGAGTGTTAAATTAAATAAAGTCTTCAATTAAAGTCTTCTTCATCGCTTGAGTTTATCCAGTGTTTCTGCCAAGTGCTCACATTGTTCAGCACCTTCACAGCTTTCTACATCAGGGCCAGATGCTTATCACAATATTGCACCCATCATCTTATTCAGAAACTTATTCTCACTATTGTGTGGATTGAGAATATTTAGATTAGTGGGACCACTCACTTCTCTCTCTCTCTCTTCCATTACAATTTTACAAAGAACATCCAGTAATCCACCTTTTTTTGTACATAGTGTTTATTAATTTCTGACCTATTTATTTACGTATGCTGTTTTTAGCCATTTTCTCATGGCATACTGTATGTTTGTCATACTGTACTGTATCTGTGCTGTTTGTGTCGCTTATGTGGACTGTGTTTTTATACTTTTGCTGCTGCCTCTTGGCCAGGTCATCATTATAAATGAGAATTGGTTCTCAATTGATTTTACCAGGTTAAATAAAAGGTCAAATAAAAAAAAGAAATGTGTGAATTAATTTCAAAGAATTGATTACAATTAATACTTATTTTAGGGCTGTGTGAAGTGAGAGAACAAAAAGTCAAGGAATGTGTTTAGAGTATTCATTTTGGTTTATTAAAATATTTTTTTTTTATTATTTATCACAAAATCTTATCCTGGGAAACAGATTTTTATTGCCCCCTGATTTACTGAGGATCTTTGGATAAAAGAG